>KV417567.1:119437-200840 GCA_001630335.1 Athelia psychrophila
GATACTCCTTCACATTCTGTCCGCGAGCCTGCGAGCTGCATCTTCTCCCCGAGCTTGCGAGCCGTATCTTCCCCAAGCACAGCGAGCACATCCCACTTGCGAGCATCCTTCTTTCATATGCCCCTCGATGACGTCCTAAACGCACTCACTGACACCCTCACTCCCCTTTCAACAGTGCGATGTTCGTCCAGCCGCGCTACGCAAAACTCCTCTCCTCGGCAGCTCTGCGGCAGATGATGGGCGAGCCCGAGCCATGGGAGGCGAAGACCGACAGCCAGACCACAGATGGGCACAGACATGAGGGGCTCGTCGGTGTGGGCGAGAAGGGGGTATGAGCGTAGGTATGCGCACACTGGAATGTGGAATGGGGTATGGGGTATAGGACGGAGACAAAAGTACGGAGAAGGGCCATGGCGGGGACGGACAGGCCACACTACACACTACAGTGCTTGAATCTATAGACGGGCACGCCTGCGAACACGCACGAATAGACAACTAGACTACGCTGATTTGCTTTCGTATTTCAGTTCGATTTCACTGCGCCTTGACCACGACTTGTACGTGTGAGGTCGCAATAGTCTTCAGGGCAATGCTTGACAGCAGTAACTTACTTGTTTACAACAGGTGGCGCACAATAATTGTGAGCTCCTGATGTCACCCACAGCAGCAACGACGACGAACATGTCCTTTCTCTTTATCTATTCGATATTTCGGCGTCTGGCACCCATATAGCCTTCTAAGTTACTTCAGAGAACTCATTCTGCGCAGAAAGTACTGAACATATGCGATTCAGCCATTTTGGAGGCCTCTGAGGCTTCTAAGAAATTAATTAATTATGTAGTTGTGAGTCTATGCGTCTAGCACGAGTGGATTATACATCAATAGCGAGTTGATAGCGAGCGACGAATGATGTTGGATATATATCTAGAGTTTATGCGATTGTAAGGACAGTCGTGCGATAGCGAGGCGGCAGCTCAAACTCAGGCCCACTCGGGCTGCGTAGCGTCGGCCTTGGCGTCGGATATGTGGTCCCATTCAGCCTGGTCAGGCTGGACCTTCCCGTTGGACGTTGTCATTTCGTGGGCCTCGACAAATGTCTGCAAGAATATGAATATGTTAATGTCGCTAACGGATTGAATAAACCGAGAATGCTCACCTCCGGTCGGGATACCACAGATGTGCTGCTCGCGCCATGGTGCTTAGCGGCGTCACCCGTCTGTAATCAAGGCCGGTTAATGGGTCTGTCGGGAATAGGCGCATGGGCACCACCTACTTTTAGCGTCGACCCACCGCAGCCGACAACGTTGGCAAGGTCGCGGCGCATGTGCTGGCGCGCGTTGAGCGAGGAAAGAACAGTGTTGGTGTAAAGCTTGGGCATGACGAACGATATCGCCATGTGGTATGGCTGGGCCTGAGGCACCGGAAGACCGTCAGCTGCTTGCTCCAGAAACCTCGCTAGGAGACTTACATAAGCCAAGTAAACGACCATATCCACGATAGCTACGATGGCGGTGAGGAACCCGTTCTGGATGGTGACTAGAACGCGGTTTGAGCCGCCAAGTTGGGAGGGAGTAAATATGTGGCGAGCTCACGCCGTATGATGTTGTCCAGAATCCTGTCGGTAGCCTCGAAGCTGCCCTTGCGGCTGCGCAGATGGTACGTCAACGCAACGGTAATGCCCAGGTCCCCGATCGCGGCAGAGACCAGGAATATGATGATGATCTGCTTGAAGTTCACGAACAGCGCATATTCCCTGACCCACACCGACGCGATACCTGTGCCGATCCCGCCGCACGCGGTGACGAGCGCGCAGCAGGCGATGCTCGCGGTCATCCACCGGGAGGACGTGATAACATATATGCGCCACGCAAAAAAGCATTGGGCCATGCCCGCCACTATGCCGATGATAATCGGGTCCCCCGCGAGCAGCCAGTCGCCGTGGGTGAAGGCTTCGATTACACCCCAGTTGTCGATCAGCAGTGAGTACATCCTGGACATAGACAATGTAAGGATTGTGCAGTCAGCGCAGGTGTGGGGACGTACCACGCCATGGCCAGTATCGAACTCAGCAGGTCGAACGCGAATAGCACTGCAACGAAGCACTTCAGCCACCGGGTATCATTTTCGCAATTCTGGTAGTACGCGAACGTCTGAACGGGAGGTGATCAGCTCGGGCTGTCAGCTAAACAATGGAAATTAAAATTACCTGCGAGACGACGATCCCAAACAGCATCAAGGATATAAATACGCCTGTGGCACGCCCAGTCAGCTTGCGGAATTGCGGTGAACGCGACTGAAGTACCAATGAGGATGAAACCAAATGGGTCGGCAATAGGACTAGACATTGCTGCGTTTTGTTTATGCGGACCAGACGCAACAAGCACGGGGAATAATATTGCTCTACGATTCTGTACCGTGCTGACTTTATAGCACCCCATGCCGTGAATGTGTATGCTAGAGATGTGCAATCTGCCGGGAGAGCGCTGTTCTAATGACTTGTGGTGCCCGCACATGGAAGAGAAGCCACCCCTGTATCATAACACAGCGCCGAAACGGGGGTGACAAACCAACTGGTTACATGCTTGCAAATTGACCCTCACGCTCCCAATATTAGGGATCCTCAATACTTCGTTGTTAGCTTTCCAATTCCGGTGGCCAAATTTCTCGGGATTGCGCAGCGATAGCCTGCATCCTGCTCTCGCCCAAGGTAATCGTGTCTTCAAGACTGCAGATTCGATCCTAACTGAGAAGGGATCGTCAGCTGAAGGCGGTGGCGGAGGTCTGTCGCGGAGACATCTCGTGTAATCAAAGCTCCCGATGGCCTAAGAAACCGTGAGCTAGTGAACCGGTGAACTCCTGAGCTTAAATTTGTGGGCTCCACCAGGACCCCTGATTATAGGTGGGAAGGCCTGTTACTCAGAGCGCCCCATTTGTCCGGTTTTAGAATTTCCTTTTTAGGAAGGATCTGTCCGGTTTTCTGCACAGGCCTTGGAAGGGCTCGTAATCGTTCGGAATCACGTTGTATGAGCTCCTATTGGCTTTAGAAGCCTCCTGTAGCTTAGAAGGGTAGTAAATAAAAATGTGCACACGAAGGATTGAACCACTGACACAGCCCAATTTCGCCGCTGACGATGCTCCAAGTCCGCCACATTCGGACCTATTTGTCCGGAAATTTGCACAGGCCCTGCTCAAGGACAGCTCCGTGTCCGGATTTCTGCACAGGCCACAGTTGCCTTATATGGAAGGTGCTGTCCGGATTTTTGCACAGGCCTTATGACCTATAATCAGGGGTCCTGCTCCACCCCGTTACATTGCAAATGGACCATCCAGTGTCGTAGCCACCACCCTCCGTGATGGCGGACTGTGGTGGCGTTCTGTTTATTTTCCAACGTTTAGGGGAGCGCATAAGTATCTAGTCTAGCCTAATCCGGGAATCAAGATACCTTCCAAGCAACTTTAAACGTTATATTATTGGCTTCTAAGGAGATGAAATTCAAAGAACGGCTCCTTTGCGCGAAACTGGGGCGTGTACATACGGTGACGTCAAACCAGCTGCCGGTCCGAGATCTGGTCAGTCAGGCACAGCGCCGATGTGCACTATGTACCAAAGTAAGTCGCCGTGTTGCACTCGCATATTTGACCCGCGAACATCCTGTCTCTTCATGTGGCTCCACGTTACGTGCCCACCACCGCCTCGCAGTGCAAGAATTTAACGCCCAGGCTATCCCCAAATACAACCTCCCCTTTACCGTAAATGCGCACGGTCTCCTGTGTCGTATCCTGGAAAGCTTGGCGGTGGCACATTCGCCAGTGAGCGTCCTCTCTCTTTCCCTCGCCGCCATTTTCTTGCTATCGAGTGCATGTAAGCTCCCTATCGTCATGATATTAATTTGTGCGGTTTAGATTCGAGAGGTATTGCAGGGTGATGTAGAGTATCATGCCGGTTCAACCGCTCGGTCTGTACGCATTCCAGACATTGGATTCCAGCATGCTTCATCCACACAAGCGCAGAGAGTGGGAGGAATCAATTTGCACCCATGCTCGTGGAAAGAATTCAGATACAAAGCTGACTATGCGCTGCTTGATATATCCCAAATCATCTGCTCTATCTCGCCCGACCGCACTCTGATGGTGCATTCAAAGGGCTTTGGATGCCTATTGGAATCCCATATTAATTCCTCGAGCCCGTTGCGAATCTGAATACGACACGCACCGTATGACACGCAGTTCATATTCCCCACTAGGCTCGACAACGGCGCCAGACTCATCTGTCGCTTTGCTGATGTCGAATGTCGCGAGTATCGAGCCGGCTGTGAGCCACAACGATCCCTTTGCCATTTCTTTTCCGGGACTGCACAATTTGAAAAAATGTCAGCGTGATTAGACAGTGTCAGGGTTCAATCAAGTATAGAGCGAGAGATACGGACCAGATACGCCGGCCATAGCCAAAGCCAAGTACCTCGGGATCCAGCACGGATGGATCGATTTTCCCATCCGCAGATAAGAACCTCTCTGGCTTGAAGGCGGACGGATCAGGAAAGTGCTTCGGGTCGTTCATAATCGCCCTACAGATCCAAATACGAATTTGCATCAGTAATCGGCCACAGAGCCCGCCAGCACAAGCCCGGTTGATGCCCAACCAGGGACCCACACCATAAAGCACGACATACCAGGTGTTAGGCATGACCATCGTCCCCTTGGGAATATGATACCCACGGTAAATATCGTCGTGGTCGCTCGTGTGCGGGACCGAGAACGGGAAAACGACGCCCCACCGCAGACACTCCTTCACCACCGCCATCAGATACGGCAGTCTGTGCTCGTCGCCAAAACGGGGAAGATCTCCTTTGCCGAGGATGGCGTTGAGCTCGGTTTGGGCGCGGCGTTGCACGTCGGGGTAGAGGGTCATGGCGAGGATGAAGGTGGCGGTTGCTGAGACCGACTGTGATACGATATAGCTAATCAGTCGCGGAATCGCCGGGATGGCGAGAAGACAAAGGAGCGACATACAGAATCGGCACCACCTGCGTCACGGTGGCCAATTCAGTTGCTATCAACATTGCGGGTCTTCTATGGTATTAATCCGCAGCGGACTGGGCTCACCAGCATAAACAGTCGCAGCAGTATTTTTAATGACAGTTTCTTGAGCACTGATGTCCCCAGCCAGGTCCATATCTTGCAAGCACCGTAACGTGAAGGAAGGTGTTGCTGTGCCCGATGCCTGATAATTTCATCCGCGAGGAAACATCAGTCAATACCAATCATGCAAGAACCGTCGATTTGTTACAACGGCCCGATGAGATCAATGAAATGAGACGCACAATTTCTTTCTTTACTGCATCAAACGGGGAATTGAGGAGCTCCACCGCGAGCTTTTTCCACTCCTGCGTCTTCCGCTGGAACCCTGCCCCGGGGACCCACGCAGGGACGTACTTCAGCAGCGGAAATGTGTCGACGAGGTAGGCACCGGGCACAGTCGCCTCTGCGAGACGGGCGATGCCCTGCTCGGCGACGGAGATGTACGGGTCGTTGGAGGGGAGGACGTTGATCCCATATGCGAGGGCCATGATCGACGCGCCGGCTTGACTGCGGGACCCGAGGAAATAAGCCGCACATTAGCGCAATTCACCACAAAAAGAAATTTGTTGAAAGAGAGAAGACTCACAGGCGGAGATGCGCGTGCCAGTCGCGCGGGCTGTCTAGGAGATTGTGGAGGAGGGCGTGGGTGGCGCGTACCTGGTGGGGCTGGTGGAGCTTGTTGGCTTCGGTGTCCTCGAAGGCTTTCCGGAAAAGACGGCGGTGGGCACGCCATTCGTCGCCGTATGGCATGAACGGCAAACTCCAACCCCATCCCATTCTATGCATTATATTCCAGAATGAGTGGGCGAGCGGGAATGCGTAAAAGACTGCATGCTGACCAAATGCTGACTCACAAATCGACAGCTATCGTGGATTTAGTTCTGACAAGCCCGGATGTTAGCAAGAAGCATTGAAGAAAGGAAGATGTAGTATTCACCTCGATGAATAGATAGAAGAACGTTTCTCAAATAGATCCACCAGGATGTCATGGTTGTTCACTATAATAATATGACCGCCCAAGATATTGAGATAAATCATGTCAGATTCTGAGCTTCAAGTGAGCATCAACGGCACGTGAAATTGTTGTACGCATACGTACTGTACTCCTTGCACCAGCTGCTGAACCGATTCGACAAATCATTCTGGGGCATGTCGAGGAGATTTCCTATGAGTGGCAAGCCAGGTGGGCCAGGAGGAAGCCGCGAACGCCTGTGGACCCTACTTTGTCTCCATACGAACACGGCGCACACGAGCAGCGGCGCGAGCGCGAGCGTCACTAGTGCCCTGCTGTCGATGCTGAGTTCCCAGTGCGCCATCATTGTAGGGTACTTGAAGGATACTCAGTTCGTCGTGGTCGTGGTCGTGGTCGAGGATGGCCCTCCAGGAACCTGACAATGATAGCTATATCAAATCGGCAAAACATCTCTCACATCAATATTGGAGGGAAAGATGTGAAACTGATGGTGATGGTGGAGGCAGGAGGACACACATGGACACATAAGTTACAGCTGCGGGACGGGACCGACGCGTGGAACACATCCGCGTGACTTGTCGTGCTTTCAGCTGCGTTGTCGTGACCGTCCAACGTCAAGCCCACCAATCCAACCTCTTGCTATACTCATCATGCTCGCGAACCTCGTGCCTCTCATTACTCTCGCCCTTGCTGGCGCGCGGGTGGCCGCGCAGCAGACATATCTGGGAAACTCAGACGATGGTTCAGCGTCCTTTCTGAGCTTGCTCGACTCGGCAGGCGGCCCAGCAACCGAGACCCTCTCTACTCTCATCGTGAACTCCTTCACTACGCAGCAGCGCGAGGAGCTAATGCTGAAGTTGCTGGAGCAACATGATGTCGTGGATGTTATGCACATGACAGGCCACGGAGAGGGGCTAGACGAGCAGAGGCTCATCGAGATATTCGGGCAGGACGGGCTGACGATGTGAGTAGTCATAACTTGGCCGATATCGAATAGCTCCTAACTTGCGCCTCTGTTGAAGAGCCTCTGAGGGGGATAAGCTTCGCTTGAAGAAGGACGGCGTTAGTTTCATGGATGTCACAGACAACCAGCGTCTGGGCGAGCTTAACGCGCAGCGTCTTACCACGAAGTCCATCCAACCCCTTCAGGTTTTGGAGGAGAGGAAACTCGCCGTGCAGTCGATGTTCCCTGCGGACCTGGACGCCACACACCTGAAGGCGGACATCGAGAAGCTCAGCTCCTTCTGGAACAGGAGCTACCGCAGTCAGTGGGGGCTACTGAGCAGCAACTGGATCTACGACCAGGCTGAGGCTGTATGTTGTATTCACTTCCGCAGCATCCAAACAAACCATCCTTACCCTTGGCTCGTCTTGTAGATTCTGAACACCTCCAACGGCGGAACCACGACCTCCATCAAGAAGTTCCACCACAAGTTCCCCCAGAACTCCATCATCGCTCGCATAGAGTCTGCCGACTCGAGCGTGAGGGCCGAGGACAAAGAGGTCATCATCGTCTCCGCGCACCAGGACTCGCTCAACTACAGACTCCCCTTCTACCGCGCGCCCGGCGCAGACGACGACGGCTCCGGCTCCGTCACCATCCTCCAGGTCCTGCGCTCCCTCGTCTCCCAGTCCTTCATCCCGCCCCCGCACATCGCGATCGAGTTCCAGTGGTACGCCGCCGAAGAGGGCGGGCTCCTCGGCTCGCAGGACGTCGCCGCCGCATACGAGCAGGCGCACGCGGACGTGAAGGGCGTGCTCCACATGGACATGACCGCGTTCTTGCGCAACGGGACCACGCCCATCATCGCGTTCTTCGATACGAATACGGACAAGAACCTGACGCGCTTTGGGACGCAGGTCGTGGAGGAGTATCTGCCGCTAGGGTGGAACACGACGAACTGTGGGACCTCGTGTGGATCTGACCACATGTCGTGGACGAAGGCGGGCTACCCCGCGATTTTCGTTGCAGAGGGGTTGGTTGAGAGTGAGTCTTTCTTCCTTGTTCCCTGTCTCGCCCCCTCAATTCGTGCTGACTTGGCTTCTGCAGACTTCGCGGATGGAATCCACACTATTAACGACAATCTGGACAGCCAAGGACAGTACAGCTTTGAGCACATGCTGGAGTTTGTCAAACTGGTGCGTGCCGCCGGTCTCTCCGTGTTGTTGACTGCTAACTCGAACTTTCTTTCGACAGGGGATTGCGTTCGTCGCGGAATACTCGGTGGCAGAGTAGATTAGCATTAAGCATATACTCGTTATCATTAAACCAGATACCCTTAGGGACCTCACTGCACTCGATATCAAGAAAGACTTGTGCGTGCTGTGGGTTTCAAGAACTAGGTCCCGTACTTGGTGACCAAGGTCGTCCCGGAGCAATCCCGGAGGCTCCTGGACCACCAGGATGGCGCCTGCGTGGTTCTCCATTGATGTTTTCCAAAGATTTCAGTGTATAACATTCATCCTCTGATGGTAACTCCTCAAGACCTCATTATTAACATAAACCATGTAGGGTGAGGTTACTCATTTGCGAGCTCTGTACTTTACGGTGCCCAGGACCGGGCAGGCCTAATGGCCCACACCGCGGTGGCTTTCCACAACATCTCTCCAAACACTTTTGAGAATTAGCAAAACCAAGCTTATCGTCGTGGTGGTCTTTTATTTTGAAGGATCTTTTATCATAGAACGCGAGGCAAATTGATGGTAGTCAGTGGCAGTCCGGTCGCAATCGGCCTTTCCTCTGAACGCATGCGGCGACAGTCAACAATGCACTGTGTTCCCCTTTATTCCTACTATCACAACTTGAAACCAGGCGACGATTCCACCAATTAGCTGAGACAGGCTGCCCCTTTGAATATCTGCAGTCTTCTGCAGTATCCTTCTTGCGAATCCATAATCCATATGCATGCTGCTGGGCAACTGACCTTCTGGCATCCTGACAGCCGATAAGCCCGCAGCAAGGTCTCGAGACCAACGTTTTGCATGTGCTGTGGCGCCTTTCTATTATCGCTGGGTCAAAGTGCCTGCATAGATAAGTAGCCGATTGCATGAGGTGCTGTGACCTGCTGTGACCACCCTTGGACCGCCCACTCTTTCACTCACTTGTTGGCTGAAACGTTGAAGCCACGCAGAGGCGTTCACGGTCCACGTACAATAATGGGGTCAATATACATGGAATCTCCCAGCATACTTCCACCTGCGTATGGCTCGGACGATGGTACACATCTTCCAGCATATACAGCGCCGCGGGCCCGAGCCAGACACACCGTCCCAACTGCGAATACGCAGCACATTATCACGCTTGCCTCCAGCCAGCAAAAAGCGTGGGCCGTACTCCATATCAGTAGCTGTGCCGCGCTGCCCGAGCAACCCCCGACTTTCTTCGAAGGCGATGTTATTTCGGGCACCTTGAAGCTTGATCAACCGAAGGACAATCACATTATTGCTGTCGAGATCGAGGTGAGCTGTCTCAATATCCCCTAACAGCGGTGTCTTTGGATACTGATGCTCTCAGCTCGTCGGCCAATTCACCGGAATTGGTGCGCTTAACATCGCAAACGGCGACCACTCTGGCAGCTCGAATCAGTTTCTCCGCATTCCAGCGCCTCGGCGGTCTTTCGACAGTAGAGAATCCTCAATGCCATTCAACCTCACTATACCTATATCGATGAATGGCCGGCTGCCACCCTCATTTCAGGAGAGGCATGCGGCTGGCGCTGTACGGTATGAGATCGTCGTGCATGTTCGCAAAGGCAGACTGCGCCCAGACTCGAGGTATGGGACTCGTGTTGATCTCACAAGTGCACTGATGCGGATTGATGTAGGCTGGGGACGCTTATAGCCTATTATCCCCGCATCAAACCAGACCCTCCAAGTTTGCTTCGTCAACTTGCGTATACCAACGATTCCTTGATTCCGGGGCCCAGTCAGGACCCTGCTGGATGGAAAACTCTGGAACCGAAAATAATTACGGGAACACTGTTCGGCGTGCGACGTGTTGAGATCAGCTGTACCGTAAGCCCCCTGTATGTTACCATTATCAGGAACTAATATACAGGCGCAGTTGTCACTCTCCTCGCCGGTGAGAGGCATTGCTTCAATCGTCTCGTCAATTGATCAATTGCTAACAGCATATAATTCGCTAGCTGTGCTATACGAGGGGAACAGCAATCCCATGCCACCTATCTCTTACAAGTACTGATGAGGAAGCGCTGAGCCTTGCGGCTTCCAAGACGTCTCCAATAGTACGTCTCCAACGCGTAGCGACTTGGGGCGGCAGCATGGTCAGCTCCGGTCAGAGGAGCACTCTGGACTACCCATGCTTCGCCGTCTGGGACCGCGCCTCCGTTCAGCAGGGGAAGCGCACGATTGATGGTGAGATACAGTTGCTCATGGGCTTGCAGCCTTCTTTCGATGGGCATCCCAAATTCAACATTGCAGTTCGTTCTTCTTACCCTCGATTTATTATGTATAACGATCTAAAGTTCTCTGGGGCATCGCAGTACAGGGTCGCGCTATTTCCTTTCGAAATGGCTACATTCAAGGCAGACAGCCACGGTCCGCTTTTGGATGAACCCGTCAGGATTGGGAATATCTACGCTGGTGGCCCGCGGGCTCAACGAATGCTCCCTCCACCTACCCCTCACGAGTTCATACCTGAAACCTCGCTGGGGGCAGTTGGATTGCAATTTTTTGTTTGATTAGAATCATTGTTATCGTGGCTGAGTTGGAAGCGACCTGATGTCCAGGCGTGGCAATCGAATGTGTCGTAGTCAAGTCCACAGGGGGCAGGGGGCATCGACCACTTTTTGGTCGATAAACAGTGAACTTAATCTGTATTAAGAGTGCTGTTCGGTACATCAGAGCCACCGAATCCGAGCACCTGCATGCGAAACCACATGCTCTGTAGCAATGTCGGCGCGAGGCCCAGCTCCGCTACGTCGGTGTCGGCCATGGCAGATGCAGCGGGTATCCGCCCTTGTGTGCGTGTCCGTCTCAATTACGTTTCAAAACTTTGAGCCTGTCCGGTCACGCTGGACTTAGGCCCAGCCCCTGCCGACGCGTGGTGGCATTATATGCGCGTCGTCGCTGAATGCCAACTCCTGTTATTCCTAGACTGTGTTCGTGACCTCGGCTCGAGCCATGACCGCCGCGAACATCGCCTCCACCTCGGCAGTCCGTATCTCTCCATTTTTTGGTCCGAGCTCGCGCTCGCACAAAAGCACCATCCTGAACACTCTGCATGCGAGGGCGCACGCGATCGCCTGATGCATGGAGCCGAAAATGATATAGAACGGAAGTTCTTTGAGGAGAGCGATTATTGCGATGATGAGGAGGCTGACTGTTGCGCTAGTGAGGAGAAGCACCGCGAGGGTCATCAACGTCAGTGTCAAAATACGTGTTGATTAACGAGCGCAGCGCACCCGTAATACAACTGGCCAGTTCGAAGCAGCAATTTAGACACCTCATATAAGCCGTGGCCTGTGATGAGGGTGCGTAATCTACACCTGCCCGTCGCGGAGCTATTGCTGAGCTCGTGGGAGACGTAGACAAAGACAAGGGTATCGTGTATTATGATAACCAGGAAGAAGCATAGCGAGTACCAAGTCCTTTCGTCGCAGGTCTTGTTGCTGTGTTCAAAACCAGTGCCTAGTAGACAAAGTAGAAAGGGCGCTTCAGCGGCAATTCCGCAAAGCATTCTGGGAAGAAAAACTAACACCAAAAAGAATTCAAATTCTGTATCAATGGGGTGGGTGTCAAGGCGGTGAGCACCCACAACACCGAGAATGCGAACTTGGCTTTGGGCGACCGGCTAAGCACAGCGCGTACGCGGAAGAAGAACAGGAGCGATGTCAGAGCGTCAGAGATCCACCAGAGTGCATAAACTGTTGTCTGAAGATTGTAAATGTATGAAAAGGGAGTCGTATTTTCAACGACCGAGCAAACGAGAAGGGCCACAGTCGAGAGGCTGCGCAGTGACTATTGGTTACATGGAACATAATGCGAATAAATGAAGATGGGAGGCTCACCGAGCCAGAGAATATGTGATGATAGGTTTGCTGAATTGGCCACGCTTGTACATGTCCACTTCTTCCTCAGCAGAGAGAATCCAGTCTAAAGTGAACGCCTGCGATCCGCGCAATCGAATCAGCTTTGTCAAGGCCAAACATGAGTGCTTTGGTGGGTACGATGAATGTCACATACTGTAAGGCATGCGACGGATGCGTAGGCGGCTATCTGAGCCTGTTGTGCAATGTATACTGCGCTAGTATTATCAAACATCCTTGGAGCCGGCGACCAGTTTGTGCAGAAGTGAGGGTGTGATCGATGGGCTCGGACCTTTCGCACTGGCGTCTTATAAGTTACAGCGCTGAAAAGGCAAAGTCTGCCTAGATGTGGTTAGTCATAGATGTCTGCGACTGATTGACAGAAAGTGGTAACGTGTTGGGGATATGTGAGTGGGTTGATCGGAGAGACCCGTCACCTGCACTTTATCATCATTCCAGGATAGCACCTCGAGCTCCCTTGTTGCCTTTTGGTTCACGATAGCATGCTATCAGCGCTAGCCTGCTACAATCGCCAGATTGAATTCGTCATTAAGTGCACGGTACGTGGTGCGCGCTGTGCTGATTTCCTGTGTTCCAAGGCGGCCGCATCAGACCTCATCGGACACATCACACAGCATCACACTCACTCCAAGAATTCATCTCCGCCCGCGAAGCAGGTGCCATGCTTCTTGAAGCAATTGAGGTCCGAGGCAAGAGTCCTCTGGCATCTGCGGCACATGGTTGAATGCACCGCGAAAAGGTGCATACCCCTAAACCAGTGCGGGGCATCAGGAAAACGCATGGTACCGGCGATATACTTAGTAATAATTTGGAGAAGTTAAGAGCCGCTTCCGCAGGCCTCATACAATGGCGAGATGGAGCTGAAGCCTTAAGGCCAGTGAAACGCGATGAGAAGCCAAAGTTCAGCGAGATAGACATAAAACGAAAGAAGGGCAAACTTTGGGCAAACTTGTGAGATCCCACTTCCGGCCGACTCCCGGGGTCTGTATCCTGGGCGCATCCAAGTCTCATCGCTGTCGTCCATATCTCAGCACACTTAACCATCGATGTTACTTGCCTGGACTGCACGAAACGACCATGACATTAACATGAAAATATGTGTAATGACCGAGATTCGAAAAGTCCGTGTTCTAACCAATAAACGTCGAGTAAACGACTAGAACGTAAAAGTAGAATCATCGCGAGCGCTTGCGATACCAGAAGTCCTAAACCCATGAAGGTGAAAAAATCAACAAAGCGAGCTGCAGGTGGAGAAATCATGATCTAGTTTAGGCAGCGCTGTAGGATGGTCAGATAGGCGAAGAAAAGGCAGGCAGATACAACACGTACATAGACAGGTGAGTTAGGGTCGTCCCCGTTCTGGCACAACGTGCACACCGCGCCCTGGCAACATCTGCTATCATACGGGCCCTCACATGCTGCTGTAAATGCGACGCAAGCTTGATTATCTGATCGCTTTGCTTGAGGGGCATCAAGGCTGTAATGATAAGCAATAATAACTTGTTCAGTCGACGGAAATTGAATTAAAGGTCGATCACATACGTGCTAGATCCACGACTTTTGAGGATAGGGGACGTAGGAGGTGGAACGTCTGTCATCCTGGCAGCATTGGTGTTGGGCACAGCGATGGCTGCGGCTGGCGTGGGCGCGACAGCGCAGATGGCGGCGAGGATGAGGATGGCGAAGGAAGAGAAGGACCTCATTGTGTATGGTTGTATGGTTAAAGAGAGTGGAGCCCTAAAGCGGGTAAGAGGAGGGGAGAGGGTGAGAGGGTGGAAGGGGGGGGGGGGGGTCGAAAGGGGCGGAAGACGACAGGAAAACTCCTCTCTAGTTCCTCTACATCTTATGCACTTGAGTTAAGCGGCATTAGCAGCTCCGAATTCTCGTGGCCTCGTTCCGAAGCTAAGTAGTAGTAGCACGGGAAGCAAGGCGCTCAACTTTCAAGCGAGAAACTCTCGCCCATTGTAATAATTACGAGAGGTTCAGAGGTTTAAATCGAGTATTGTCCTGAGGCCTGGGATGAACTTGACTTAGGTGCAAAACTTGTTCAAAACCAGGTCCAAATTGACAATCCGCAAGGTTTTTGGTGGTGCCCCAGAAGATGTGCATAACCCAGATTTTCGCATGACAGTCACGCTAAATAGCTTTAGTTCAGAAGGCCTTAGCACAGTGAGGTGACGAACTTAAGGTTGACTTAAGGGTAATGAGCAGTGGTTGACCACTGAGCGACAACATCCGAAGTACCGTTAACGGTGACAGAAAGGGGTTAGAGTAATTGACCTCGCGTTAGCGATTGTCAAATCGTACCATCGATTCCACATTCCATTCCTTCCACGTACCACCAACACCCCTCCCCAAACAGCAAACGTACGACACAGAACGAAACTATGGATGCAAAGAAATTGGCTCGCCAGAAGTTCGAAGGAGCTTGGGAGGTTATCCGTGATGAGTTGATCGCCCATTTCGAGGCACAGGGCATGCCTGTGGACGCGAAGGAGTGGTACAAGCGGGTGAGCACATTCGATAGCTTTCTATTGAAAAGCCTGTCTGATCAGATCGTAAATTGATCGCAGAATCTCGACTACAACACCCCAGGCGGTAAACTCAATCGCGGCATGTCCGTCGTGGACTCCGTCGAGATCCTGCGAGGAAGATCCTTGAGTGATGAGGAGTACTTGAAGGCAGCTATCTTGGGGTGGTGCATTGAGCTCGTGCGTTCCATCTTACACCTTGCATCTAGTCGCGCTACTGATGAACGAGATAGCTTCAAGCGTTCTTCTTGGTGTCCGATGACATGATGGATCAATCTCCCACCCGACGAGGGCAGCCATGCTGGTACAAAGTCGAAGGCGTCAACAACATCGCGATCAACGATTCTTTCATGCTTGAGGGCGCAATATACCATCTCCTAAAAGTGCACTTCCGCAAAGAGAAGTACTATGTCAATTTACTGGAACTCTTCCACGAGGTGAGTACCTCCCATTATGCTTTCGTATCTTTCTCCATAGCCCGAACGACTGATGATGTTTCCGTCAGGTAACGCACTTCACGGAGATGGGCCAGCTGGTCGACCTTATCACGGCACCCGAGGACTCGGTCGATCTGAGCAAATTCTCCCTCGCAAAGTATGTTTATCTATGTTCTATGTTATTCTTATTCAAAATAACTACGCACTGACCCTATATTCGCAGGCATAATTTTATCGTGCTTTACAAGACCGCCTACTACTCCTTCTACCTCCCCGTCGCTTTATCCATGTACATGACGCATATCCCTATCCCTACCGACATCTCCTACAAGCCCTCCACTTCCGCCGGCGTCACCGAGCCCTACCAGCTCGCGCTCAATATCCTCCTCCCCCTCGGCGAATACTTCCAGATTCAGGACGACTTCCTCGATTACTCCGGTACTCCTGAGCAAATCGGCAAGGTCGGCACCGACATCGTCGACAACAAGTGCTCGTGGTGCATCAACACTGCACTCGCCGTGGCCACGCCTGCGCAGCGCAAAGTGCTTGATGAGAACTACGGCCAGAAAAACACGGCGAAGGAGGAGCGGATCAAGGCGCTGTACGAGGAGGTTGGCATGCGGGAGAGGTACAGCGCGTACGAGGAGGGGACGTATCAGAAGCTCACGGCTATGATCGAGAGCATCCCAGAGGTAAAGGTGGTTCCTACGAAGGAGGATGAGCCGGCGGTGTTGGTCAGGAAAGTGTTCACGACTTTCTTGGATAAAATCTACAAGCGCACAAAGTAGAGGAGTTTGCTATGCCTGGCCTATCGTTTTGCGTAATCATTTCGCAAGGTTGACCAAGACTTGGAAGCTAGGGAGATTACATTGTAGCAACATTTGAATGGCAAAGTCGTGTTATTGTCGAAATTAAATTGTATGCCACCGTGATATTTCCGTGATAGCACCAGTTGCCCCGAGGGGCCAACAGCACCCCAACATCCAAGGAGACATGGATTCTTCGAGAGATCTAAGCCTTCATATGTTGATTAGGTATGTATCCCTACAAGTCGATGGCGAGGAGAATTATTTGGACATCGCTGTGGGATCTCCGATTTAACGAATGCAATAATCTCCATTCTTTTACCTTGCATGTGATTCTAAGTATGAGGTATCTGAACGACGCAAAATTGAAGCCTAAATCTAGCCGATACGACAAGGTTCCGGCATAGCGCGTTTGCCTGCAGTCCAGTGACGCAAACCTCCTCTCCCCATACCTTGCCTGACCAGATTGCTTCTAGGAACGATGGAATTCTATTTCCAACTCAGATCCTAATTCTCACATTGCAAGTACCTTTGTGGGAAATGGTTAGTCTCCCGTAGTCATACCAAAAAAAATGAAGACAATCGTTCTAGGAAATGGTGAAACATAGAAGGCCAAAGCGATCGGCCGGGCCTAGAGGGCCCGTGCCTGGAAAATGACTGACAACCGTTCAACCTACGAAATCGCTCTCTCCCCAACCACTTCGTGCTCCGACACAGTCACTCTTTTTTCCTCTTTCGCATCCACATCTCCCAGTCGCTCTTTCGCAATGCAGTTCTTCACCTCCTTCGCCGTTCTCGCCATCGCTCTCGCCACCGTGAACGTTGGTGCCGTTGAAGTCGAGACCAATGCCGCCCGCATGGCGCGCGGCCTTCCCCCCAAAGCCCCTTACAAGCGTGGCTCGCCTACTTGGAGTGAGTATCATCGGATTTTTCACCATCGTCCATGAAAATTGATATGTTGATCTGGTGTCGCAGATGCCCCTCAACACAAGCCTTCCAGCTCGCCCAATAAGTGCGGTGAATTCCTATCCGAGTGCAAGCGTGACGGCGACTGCTGCTGGGGCCCGTGTGTCTGGGGGGTGCGTCTATACATCGCTTCTACAGGTTTATCGTTGCTCACTTAACCGACCGATGTTTGTGCAGTTCTGCGATCTTTGAGACTTTGACGCTCGCGATCCCTTGGGCCTTGATCCCTATGTTACTTTGATCTCGTTTCTTGTTCCATCACACTCCTTTTGTTTGCTCGGTCTCCTGCTTGTATACCTTGTGTTGTGATCTTTCTAGCCCCCTTTACACTATCACTCACCTTGAACTTTCCACGCTTTTCAAACTACCAGTACTCTTTGTACATCTACATGTATCAAAGGAGGTAGAGTCTCGGACTTTGAAATCTAACCTATCGTCTTCTTCGCGTTATATTGTAGAGCACATGCGACAATTGCAGTAATGTATCGATGGAAATTGAACGGCGAACGCATCGGCGTTGGTGCGCGATTCAAGTCCTGTGGTTGTCCTGTGGACCACTGCCACATCCGGAAACAACAATGCACAAAAGCGGTCGCTGTCGCCTACGGCAGAGCCTTGGTGTTGCCTTGGTGCCTTGCTGGCGCTTGCTGAATTAGAAATTGAGCATCCCTATCACTGGATCCGGAAAAGCCTTCCCATTTCCCCACATTCCTTCTGTTCCTACGCTATCTTTCCTACATCGCTGAGGGCAAGGGCGAATATTCATCGCGATGCTCGTTGGTTGATAAGAAGTTGCTGATCATCGAGTTCTATGCCTTCACTGTGCTACCTCCCGCGAGACGGAGTCTAATCTGAATTCGCGTGAAGTTGGCGCAGGTGAAGGCGGATAAGCAGCTGGAGGATATCTGCGGCAAGCGATGAGCCAGAATGTCTTGAGATCCCGGGACAATGGAATATTGGTGGGCACGTTGTCTCAACACTTGTCACAGATCTGCTCGGGTAAAGCTCAAGGGTTGAACGACGTCATTTTGACTGTGATAGCATCGTCCTACTTCAAATCCGTTTCACAAGCTTCTGCTTTGCTCATTAATCATGTTGACTTCAAGCGTGACCTTTAATATCGTGAGTCACTACCCGCAGTCTTCTCCGGCATCCTTGAATCTTTACGACCAGTGTCTGAGCTCATTCGTGAGTCACATCACCCGCCGTGACACCATGCTACACTGCTGGATTTCTTGCCACCGGAGGTCGCTATACGCTTTGACAGATCTGAGTTCCCACAGCCTATGAACCTCTCGTGACAATATCCCCAAAGTTCAACGTGTTCGGTACGCTGTAAGCATGCCTGCTTGCTGGAATTGACTGGTCACGAATATCCAGTGCATGGCTATTTTGATTTTGACGTTGACGCGGACCATCTTTTCGAAATGCCGAGCCCTGCTGTATATTTTTCATCCACTTCGTTTCCAGCGCGATATGCGGTCCAAGCAATAAACAGGTGTGTGGTGCATCTAATGGCACTTCCTCGCATTTTACGCCTGCCTTGTTTCATATTATATTAAGGGATGAACAACATCTAAACGCGTCTACAGACCTTACTTGACGTGCATCTGACACGCTCAATAAAGCCTTCGTCGGCGATCCAAACTCGTTCTGTCGACCCACGGTATACCCCAAGCCCTGGAAAGGTCACTCATTCAACCGAATATATTCATACAAGTTCCAAGTACAACTGACGGGCTCGTTCCTTATACCAATGCAACAAAATCACACGTAACTGACTCTAATCATCTACAGCGCCTCTCTAACATATGTTTCTTTCCGCATCTCCCGACAGTTGGAAGATGCGCCTAAGCCACCTCCACAGCATGCGCGGAGACATTCCAAAATTATGTGGTTGGGCCTTGGTCAACGTTAGATTGTGCATGCGACCATTGGTGTGTATCATAAATGGCCCACCTCATTGTTTCGGATTCCCGCCACCCCCCCTGGCGAGGGCGCGTGCACGGCTGGAAAGTGATCGCTGCGTGTTGGGGTTTGCACGGAAGGCTGGTGAATTAGTGGGGGTAGGGGTGCACGTGAGCGTTCCCCGGAAGCCTAGTGTTCAAAGATGAGTATTTTGCGTAGCCTTACACCGGGAAAGTTACTCACCGCGCTACCCGACGCGTCTTCCCCCCTGCGACCGTCTTCTAAGCTATGCCCCTCTGCGCTCCGATGATTCCCTGTTGGTAAGCCATGGTGGCGATCGCTCTCCTCGGAAGATGCCTCGGGCATTGCTAAGATGACTTGTTCAATAAGAAGTATTAGGCTCTCAGATTTCGAGGCTTACGGGGATGATTGCACGCGACGTGTACGGGATAATAGTTGTGGTTGTGGGTAACATATATAATGTCACCTGTGCCCAGGCTGAGCTGGTCGCGACCAACATTATTCACCACAGCGCCGTTGCGGGTGTCCGAGGTGGAGTAGTCCGGCATAGCAAGTTTGGAAACGGCGAAGGTTCGTAGATGGGTGGAAGAGTCTGCAAAGTCTGCAATTGGAAACAATGTTGAAGACAATGTTGAGGAAAAGTCGATTGAAGAGCGGGTAGTGATTGTTGAAACTCAGTGCTGCGATGGCCAAGTCTAGAGAACAAACCTGGGGGGTTATGCGATTATTGGGTTAAGGCTCGGATCAATCCCTCGATTCCGGCGCGGTCGTCCGGAGGTACTACTACCTCCGGTTAACAAGTAACGTGGCAATGACATGCACGCCGGAATCGGGTAGTTGTAGCTGTGACCACAACCACTTGACTGGGACGAGCTGAGCTCCAAACAACCTGCAAGTATGGCGCACCAGTGGGAACTCAGCATCGACCACAAGTTACTGATAACGCTCGCGCTCGCGCCACTGCTCGTATGTGTCGTTTTCATATGGACGCAAGATAGGGCCTACAAGCGATCGAGGCTTCCTCCGGGCCCACCTGGCTTGCCGCTCATCGGAAACCTACTCGACATGCCCCAGAAAGACCAGTCGAAGCAATTTAGCAGCTGGTGCAGGGAGTACAGTACGTATGCATGAAATGGCGATTCGTGTTGTTGATACTCACTGGGCACAGAATCTGACATGATCTACCTGAATATCATGGGCAACCATATGGTTATAGTGAACGACATCAAAATCGTCTTGGATATGTTCGAAACGCGCTCTGCCATCTACTCTTCGAGGTGAGGAATACCTCGTAATTACTCTGTTATTCTCGCTAGACAACATGGCTTGTTAGAACCAAGTCAACGATGGCCAGCGAGTTGTGAGTCCTCCTTTCGTCGCCCGTTTTATGCAGCTCACCAACTGGGTAATGTGTAGAATGGGGTGGGCTTGGAGTCTACCAATGATGGAATACGGAGAGGAATGGCGCGCTCATCGTCGTCTCTTCCGAAAGGCCTTTGAAGACACGGAAGCCAACAAGCTCCACCAACCACATCAAGTCAAAGCCAACCACGAACTCCTTCGCAACCTCCTTTATAACCCTCGCGATTGGTATGACCACCTCCGCCTGTAAGTGTCACGTAACGCTCTATGTGGAAATATCTCATGTCTGTTACCTAGTCAAGCGGGAGCGTCCATCATGTCTCTCGCTTATGGAATCTCCGTTCTTCCCCATGATGACCCATTCCTATCGACCGCTCAGAAGGGACTGGCCAGTATAGCTGTCGCGACGATGCCCGGCGCCTTCCTTGTCAACACATTCCCAATATTGCGATATGTTCCTGCTTGGGTTCCGGGCGCCGGATTCCAGGTGAAAGCAAAGGAGTGGAAGGAGATATCGATGGAACTTCTCAATGCCCCCTTTGCCGCAGTAAAGAAATCAATGGTGCGTATTCTTTGCCATCCAAAGACGATAGACGACTGATTACCTCTCGTGGATATCAGGCGCGAGATGCCGCCACGCCATCGTTCGTCTCACGGTGCCTTCAAAAGATAGACCCTGATGGGGATATTGATGCTCAAGAGACACTCATTAAAAACACTGCTGCGACTATCTACACCGGTGAGTCCGCTGCTGGTCCATCCGATGAATAGCAGGAGTAATAGCTAAATCAACCATAGGTGGTGCCGACACGGTATGCCCTTCGCCGCATTTGTCATTCTTCCGATTTACCCGATATCATAGACGGTCTCTGCCACGGCGACGTTCGTACTTGCCATGACCCTATACCCCGACGTGCAAGCCCGCGCGCAAGCCGAGCTCGAGTCCGTCCTCGGCAAAGCACAGCTCCCGCGCTTCGGCGATGAGGCCTCGCTGCCATACCTAATGGCGATAGTAAAGGAGTGCTTCAGGTGGCAATTGACGCTGCCATTTTCTATACCGCACACTCTGCAGCAAGACGATATCTTTCGAGGGTATCACCTTCCCAAGGGCACAGTCATCCTCCCGAATACCACGTACGCCCCCATATTATTGATCTCGACAAGCAGGGTGCTTATGTGCGGTTGATTTGCAGCGCGATTTTGCACGATGAGAAGCACTACTCCGACCCTTCGACATTCAAGCCAGAGCGGTTTATCAAGGACGGGAAGCTTGACCCGTCTGTTCTGGATCCTGAAGTCGCTGCCTTTGGCTCTGGGCGACGTATTTGGTGGGTTTTTTCTGCCTATACCCTGCAGCCAATATCCCGATCTGATTGCGCTGATCAACAGTCCCGGTAAAGAGATGGCCAAAGCATCACTGTGGCTAACGGCAGGTTCCATTCTCGCCATGTTTGACATCGGTAAAGCTGTCGACCCCTCCGGTGCGATTATTGAGCCAACGGGAGAGTATGAGGAAGGTATGATCAGGTGCGTGTCGCATCTGGCAATGGGAAGTGATTTGCTAACGACCAATCAAATGGGATTGGTTAGGCATCCTAAGCCCTTCGAATGCAACATCACAACGAGGTCGGAAGAAATAGGTCAGATGATTAGGAATCTATCACCCAGCGCGTAGTTCACGTATTTCATACATAATTGAACGGCTTGGGGTAGGATTACATGTATTTACAATGGGAAGGTGGAGCGTATACATTTACATTGTCCTCCGATTCAGCATACCAAGCTTAACTCCAGAATGAAGTCATCGAGCCCTCAATGGTGGGTGGGCTGCGAACGGGAGGGAGAAGCTGTCTTGCTCTCGGTCCCACGGCGAAGACATTGGTGATTTCCACAGGCTCCAACAAGACAGGCCTCCCACATGTTTCTCGGGGCTTGAAACTGGGATATTGGAAGGCAAACAGGACGACTTTGAACTGCAGCATCGCCAGAATCAGAATGCAAGCCCGAAGGATGGTGAACTGTGGCACTTGCCGATGCAGAGTAGTTCTCGTCGTAGGCTAATGACGCCTCGATGCGGCTGGATAGTTGTATCTCGCCCTCGAGTCTGCGCTGCCTGCCTTGCCCCAGCACAGGGCCCCATGTCGCCTTGGCCGGATACTGTACTAATACGACCTTAAGTTCGTCACATGTCCCAAGGCCGTCTGAACTGAGCCTATTTTGCGTGACTATCACGCGAAAATCTGGGCCATGAACATCTTGTGGGGCAGATTTTCCCCCGAGCCTTGCCCGAGCCAGCAAAAAGCCCATTAGATTACTATTTTAGGCCTGATTTTGAACGTATCCGAAGTTCGTCCCATGTCACCGCTCGATCAGAACCTTTGAACATGTCAGTGACCTCGGTCACACGAAATCAGCCTGAACCTAAGGTCGTATTAGTACAGTAGTCCAGAGCGCCCTTGCTGCATAAAGACTCCTTGTAATAGTCTGCGTCTGCCCCGTAGGCACCCCAGGTAACGGTTCGTTGTAAGCGAAGTACGACGGCGCCGGGAGAGGACAGCAATGCCAAAGCTTCCTCGTCGTCGCTTTCGAGGCCGAGTACACAGGGTATGGCGGTACCTCGAGTGTAGCACAGCTTTCCGAAGAAATTCAGCGACTACCGTGTTGCTGTATATAATTGACTTACAGGCTTTGCGAGCGACAGCTGCTATATTGTCAGATGTGGCGGCAAAAAGATAGCGTGGAGCCGTACCTGGCACTCGATCTCCACCTCGCGGTGGTTGGAGACGGTCCCATGAATCGTGACTGGCTCCAAAGTCTTCCAATAATCCGGGTCTTCCTTGGGTCCCGGTATCGCACCCCCGTTCTCATACGCCGACTGCCGAAGTGGGCTGGAGGCTTCAGGTCGCTTTCCTGCCATGTAGTTTACCAGACTTCCAAATCTGCACAGCGATAAATTCAGCGAAATGTCGAAAATAGCGATAAAACGCACTTGTAGTCGGTCCGCAGGCGGCCTCTCCTCATATGAGCGAATACCTCGTACCGTATCCCAAAACAGCCTTTACTCTCTGTCGCGGACGCTGGGAGTGGCTTGCCGTTCAAAGTCACTGACGGAATTTGAATAGCAAAGGGGACAGCAAATTTGCCCTCGATTGGGGCGCATTCGGTCCAGACAGTGTGCGAGTAGTCGACGATGACATCCGAGCCACGCTCAAACGGCTCGACTGTCGTGCGTCTGGCCAATGGTTGGATTATTTGGCCCATCAACTGTGGCCATGTGGGTCTCTCTTGTGGAACAGAAGAATTCTCTCCGCGCTCACCCTTATGTCAATCTGCTCAAGATTGTTTCTGCCCGTCTGCGTCATGTCAAGCTCGAAATATCCTGAGATAGTGTCTCCCGGGACATAAAGTGGCGCATTTTGGGAGGAGCTCGCCGCGCTTGTCAGCTTCAGAACTGGTGGAAACTTGCAATCAGCGAGAGAGAAAGCGTGCTCGATACGTCGGCGAAGTGTCTCGTAAGAGGGAGGAAGCTCATCATAAGATGGTAGATAATCCTCGTCAGCTGCGGTGTCAAGGACTTCGTCAGATGGGTTTGGAGGCGGTGCGTACTCGTCCATCATGTGGTATCAGGCAGTAATACGCTAGAGAACGTCCCAGCAGATCGTATCTTTATATGATATATTCCTTTATGTCCGAGGTTTATCCGCGATTACCAATCGAGGCACCATCAAAGCAATGCGCGTCCATTCTGACCAATTTATTTACAAGGTGAGGGTTGAGTCACTGTGCGTTGCAAGCAGGTTGTGGGCTGTTGTGGGCAAGCAGGACCTTGGCGGGACCTAACCTGAACCGCGAGTTGCCGGCGGCAACGATGGCTTAATAATCGAGATACCGACGTGATTTCGCATCTTCTACGACTTCTAATCTCTAACCAATCGCTGTCTTCCAATATCTTCTCCTCGATGTCCAGTGAGAACCAATCGAATCCAGGGGACCACATCGATCCAGTCCGATCGGACATCTGGTACGACGATGGCAACATAGTCTTACAAGCGCAGAATGTCCAATTCAAAGTCCACAAGAGCATTCTCGCGCATAGCTCCTCTGTTTTCAGGGACATGTTTTCCGTTCCACAACCTCCTTCGCAAGATACACACCTGGTCGAAGGATGCCCCGTTGTGCATCTTTCGGATTCCGCCGAGGACGTGAGTTATATACTTCAGGCGCTTTTCCAACGAGAGTGCGTAATTGGTTTGTTTTTTATACTTAAATGACGCTGATAAATATTACTAGGTATGTGGCAGATGGGGAAAAGATACCCTTCGCCGTCATGTCTGCTTTCCTCTCCCTAGGCGACAAATACGACATCCCAAAATTACGTACCGAAGCAAAAAAGAAACTGTGCCGAGAATTTCCCATAATTCTTCGAGATATGGATGCCTTGGGTAAATACTGGGTTACCATCGATATCAGTGAAGTAAAAAACGAGTACATGGAGCTCGTGATATTAGCTCGCAGGGAGAGGGTGTTCTCTGTCCTTCCTTACCTGCTTTATCAATGCGGCAAGCGCCACTCGGCGTCCGAGATTTTGCAAGGTCTGGCCAGAGACGATGGTTCTCGCCTTCTTCTATCTCCCGAAGATCAGCTCGCATGTATCGCAAGTCACCGAAAGCTATGCGAGGTTCAAGCCAAAACGACCTTTGACTGGGCGTATAGTCAGGATATCACATCACTGACATCACATAAATGTCTCTCGTCTATTCAATGCGACCGTGCCCGTCGACAATTTCTGTCGACGGCCCAGCTTTATCCTGTACCCGTCGTTCGAGGATTAACCCGCTGGCGTGATACATTCTCAGAAGAGCTTTGTGCAACCTGCGCGATAAAAGCCAAGGAGCAGCACAATATGGGGCGGGCTAAATTCTGGGAGCAGCTCCCTGTGTTGCTTGGTCTCCCTCCATGGAGCGAACTCAAGAATGAGCGGGAGTAGGTGTGAGTATACGTTTTAAACCCATGTTCCATTCGCCGAGCCCTCATCACTGTCTTGCTTCTAAAGATAATCGCTAGTATCTTAAAGACTATCGGTGGGTGGGGGGGGGGGTGGCAGGAGGCGCAGATGTTCAAAATCTTGACTAGATTATTTATTCGATTAGCTTATCGAGTTTGAGCATCGATAAGAAGAGGGGAGAAAGACTCACACATACATGGCAGAAACAGTATATCACAACACGAGTAGCTGTAAATTAACAATATCGTCGAACTGGTTCGTTCTCGGTGAGCATATGAGGAAGAGAAAGCCACTGCGCTTTGCAAGCAGGTTGTGGGGAAGCGGGGACTTGAGCGAGTTGCCGGCGGCTGCCGGCAACGTGATTTCACAAGAACTTCTACTCTCTTACCACGTGCACTCGCAATCTTCCACAATCTTCTCCTCGATGTCCAGCGAGAACCGATCGAATCCAGGGGACCATATCGATCTAGTCCGATCGGACGTCTGGTACGACGATGGAAATGTAGTCTTACAAGCGCAGAATGCCCAATTCAAAATCCACAAGAGCATCCTCGTACACAGCTCCGCTGTTTTCAGGGACATGCTCTCCCTTCCACAGCCTCCTTTGGAAGACACCTACGTGGTCGACGGATGCCCCGTTGTACATCTTTCTGATTCCGCTGAGGAAGTGAGATACATACTTCAGGCGATTTTCCAACGAAAGTGCGTAATTGGTTTGTTTTTTATACTTGAATGACGCTAATGAATACTACTAGGTATGTGGCAGATGAGGAAAAGATACCCTTCGCTGTCATGTCTGCTTTCCTCTCCCTAGGCGGTAAATACAACATCCCAAAATTACGTACCGAAGCAACAAAAAAACTGTACCGAGAATTTCCCATAAACCTTCGAGATATGGATGCCTTGGGTAAAGCCTGGGCTACCATCGATACCAGTGAAGTGAAAAACGAGTACATGGAGCTCGTGATATTAGCTCGTAGGGAAAGGGTGTTATCTGTCCTTCCTTCCCTGCTTTATCAATGCTGCAAGTGTTACTCGGTGTCCGAAATTTTGCAAGGCCTGGTCAGAAACAATGGGTCCCCTCTCCTTCTATCTCCCGAAGATCAGCTCGCATGTCTCGCCGGCCATCGAAAGCTATGCGAAGCTCAAACCAAAACGACCTTTGACTGGGCGTTTGGGGCGTTTACTAGCCAGGATATCACATCGCGTAAATGTCGCTCGTCAATACAATGCGACCATGCCCGTCGACAATTTCTGTCGACGGCCCGGCTTTATCCCGTATCCGACGTTCGAGGATTAATCCGCTGGCGTGATTCATTCTCAAAGGGGCTTTGTGCAACCTGCGCGATAAAAGCCAAGGAACATCACAATATGGGGCGGGCTAAATTCTGGGAGCGGCTCCCTGTGTTGCTTGGTCTCCCTCCATGGAGCGAACTCAAGAAGGAGCGGGAAGAGGTGTGAGTACACATTTAAACCCGTGTTCCATTCGCCGAGCTCTCATCACTGTCTTGCTTCTAAAGATAATTTCTAGTATCCTGGATAATATGGGTGGGTGGCAAGATGCGTAGATGTTTGACAAATCGGCTCGATTGATAGTTCGTTTGGCTGGATTGATGGTTCTCGTTCTTCTGGCCAAAATATGTGGATTATACACTACTATCTATGCTTCAATTTTACTTTGTAGAAATTGACCTCAGTGTCGCGGAGATATCATTACAATATCACTTTGCCATACTTTCCGCCGGCACAAGTACATTGCATGTATCGCATTTAAACCCTGCCATAACATTTATAAGCTTTCAATGATTTACGAACCATACAAGGCCCTCCCGTGCGGAAACAGAGGCTAACACTGGGCAGGTAGAGCTGAGGGAGAATGCGCCATTGCATAACATAACGGCAAGGTCGCACATCACGACGGAGGAATGATACAAATACAAATAAACTTGCAACCTTCTTCCATCTTCACCATCCAAATATGCACTCGGTGCTCAAGTCTCAAGAATGCCCAATCACAGCTCTCGGCTGATACATCTCCTCCAGCCCCTTCACCTCCTCCGCGCTCAGCTCCAGGTGCACCGCGCCTAAAAATAGAAAAAAAATAGCCAAACAAGTCAGAAAAGAGCAAATCCAAGAGAAGAGACCAAACACTGACCGAGCAGATCCTGTAAATTCTCCAGGCTCGTAGTCCCCACGATCGGTGCGGTGACGCCGTCCTTCTGCATCACCCACGCCAGCGCAACCTGCGCCATGCTCGCGTTCTTCTTTTTCGCCAGCGCTTCGACTCTATATACAGTGCATTATCAGCATCGGCACATGCATCGAAGCTATCTTCGTGTGGGGGTAATCGGGCGCACCGATTGACGATCTCCTTATCCCCCTCGAACTGCGTGTACTTGTTGATCATGCGGTCGATGGCGCCGCGCTTCGTCGAGGCGTGCTCTCCGAGGGGGCGCGTGAGCAGCCCGCGCGCGAGGGGCGACTAGGGGATGGAGCCAACGCCGAAGTGCTGTGTGCGCGCGTCAGTATGGTATGCGATTTGTTTTGTTTTGTTTTTGTAAAGGGAATATGGATGAGGTTGAAAGAGAGAAGGAGAAAGGGAAGGGAGACGGCAAGCGGACCTTAAGCGTGGGCATCATCTCCCGCTCCTCCTCGCGGTACACGAGACTGTAGTGGTTCTGCATCGAGATGAAAGGCGTGAGGTTGTGTGCGATGGCGTAGTTCTGCATCGCGTGGACTGCAGGAAGGCGTAGTTAGTATCAGCAAGTTCAAAATGGGGGGTCAGCCGTTACGCACACTGCCACGCCCAGCAGGACGACATTCCGATGTACCGCGCGTACCCCGCCTTGACAACATCGTGCAGCGCCTGCATTGTCTCCTCAATCGGTGTCTCGTAGTCAAACCGGTGGCACTGCAGCACATCCACATAGTCGAGCTGCAGCCGCGCCAGACTGTGCTTGACCGCTTCAAAGATATGTTTCCTGCTTAGGCCGCGCTGGTTGACGTAGTGGTCTGCTTCGAGCTCGGGGGGCGCCACATCGAGGATGGACGGAGCGGTGCGGCCGACGGTCATGAAGAGCTTGGTCATGATGACGATTTCATCCCGCGGAAGGTTGTGCGCCTTGATGGCCTTGCCGAGCACGACTTCAGAGGCACCGTTGGAGTAGACGTTGGCGGTGTCGAAGGTGTTGATTCCAGCGTCGTATGCAGCCTTGACGTGCTTGATGCTTTCTTCCTCGTCGAGGACCCAGGATTGCCAATCAGGCGTGCCGTAGGACATGCATCCCAGGATGATCTTGGACACTTTTAGGCCCGATGTGCCCAGGCGGACTGCGCGCGGGGCGTGTTAGTTGGCGCGATGATGGGAGAGGGGCCTGAGGCTTACCGTATGGCATGGACTTTTTGTTCTGTGTGGACATGATGGCTGCGGCTAAAGCTGTAATGATCAAGGGAAAGTAGAGGTTATTATATAGGCTCTAGCTCTATCCACTTGAACGACGAGGTCATGACGTGATGAACTTACCACCCAGCCAATATCAGTCAGCTGAAGTGTCCCCACTTGCAATTCCGAGGCGTTATCGTTCACGCGGCTTGAACGTTCATGCGTCGGAGCCGAACCCATCCAAGTCGGGCTACCTCCCTGGATCAGCAGACTTGACGCAGGGAGAATCCAGAATGTAGTGAAGTGGGGATTCTCTCGATTGCAGACGATACAAGACAAAAGGTAATGGTATTCACGGGGACAAGGATAGCTCCAAAGATGCCAGTCACCATAGCAAGACACGAGGCAGGTAGAGACTCGAGAGGGAAGACGAAAAATCGATCGTGTGAAAAGCCCCTGTTTCTTCGTCTTCAAATTGATCTCAAAAGCAACACTTCCTTTCTTATCGAACTGGCAACATTCGTGAAAATCTTTTCATCTCTGTCGTCGGAATCAATCGAGTCCAGGGGAGTCTATCGATCCTGTGCGATCGGGCGTCTGGT
Source organism: Athelia psychrophila (assembly GCA_001630335.1). Lineage (NCBI taxonomy): Eukaryota > Fungi > Basidiomycota > Agaricomycetes > Atheliales > Atheliaceae > Athelia > Athelia psychrophila. Next base: position 148,578 of record KV417567.1, read on the forward strand.
ACGACGATGGCGACGTAGTCTTGCAAGAAACTTGCAAGCACAGAATACCCATTTCAAGGTGTATCTCAGTTTTCGAGGATATGTTTTCCTTTTCGCGACAATCTTCGGTAGATTGTTTTCGGATTGTGCTGAAAATGTTAGATTTCAGGCGCTTTGTCAGCGAGAGTGCGTTATCTATCGGCTTGTGCTGTATATTACAATCACACTCGCCGTTGGTTTTCCGACACCTAGGTACCTGGCTAATGGGGGATAGCCTTTGCTGTCTCTTTCCCCTCTCTGGGCGGCAAATATGATATTTTGATACTACGTTTTGAGGCAACAAATAAACCCTATCGAGAATTTCCGCTTGAACGTATGAATGCTGTGGTTCATGAATAGGTTAGCTTTACTACTGATCGTTCCCTGTACATCGAGCTTGTGATATTAGCACCCAAAGAGAGGATATTCTCTGTCCTTCCTTACCTGCTTTATTAATGCTGCAGGTTGTCCTCGGTCTCCGACATTTTAAAGGGCGTAGGAGGAAAGGATTGTTACATCCTTCTTCTATCTCTTGAGAATTATCTAGCATGTCTTACGGCAGCGGGTCATTGGAATCCATGAAAACTACGTTTGACTGGGCATATGTCGACTCTCAAGGCTTTCATATCAGCAGCATGCTTGTCAACCGGTTGTCATCATGCCCGACGCCCGTCAATACCTCCTGTTGAATTCCAAGCGCTCTCCTGTACCTGCTGTTCTAGCTTTGCGAAACCTGTGCAATACTCTATGTGATAGTTGGTCTTCCTCCATGGAGCGAGCTCAAGAAGGAGCGGGGGCTCAGAGATTCGCAGGACAAGCACATGTCAGAAAATCGGCGATAACATCGGCGAGCTGAGTCCACGGAAGTTGACCAAAATTTCTTGGCCGTCGATAATCACAATGATTGAATGTAGAGGTGACCGACCTGAGCATTGGCGCAGTCTTGGAATCATTTGGCGGTGCTATATCGCACTGGAGCCTCTGTGTTTGTAGCAACGGCACTTTGTTTCCGACTGTTGAAAGATTGATGCTGAGGGGTGCCTCAAAGCTCGCCTCTCGCCACCTATACGAGTGTTGAATCGCGAGTACGAGAATTGCATCCCATGCACTCTGTTCGAGAGTCTACAACGGAGGTTGATAACAATGGGCATTTTCTTCCACGTGCCAGTCAGGATGTCAGGCATTCCACTCCCTTCGTGCCATCGCCCCTTTTCGAGTCTGTGTTGATGTGAGTCCAGACAGAAGGGGTGGGGAACGCGATTTGACACCAAAGCTGGCAAACGTGGGTTGGTGGAATAATCTCTGCTCGCGAGCAGTCACTCTTGTAATCACGTCTCTGATGATCCAAGTTGGGCTTGAGATAGGAGAGTATCTCAATGAACAAACCTGGTGGTACAGAGTTGGTTGTGGGAAGGCTCTCAGGATGGAAAAAAAAAATTCCGCTTTGAATGTGGTGGCTAGGTTGTTAAAATCAATTTTGACGCAGAGATCATATTACCTGATACCTGTTGTCAACAGAGGTTTGGGTGTTTCTATAAGGGCTTTGGATATCGCGATTGTCGCCTTGCACAGTTCCGACAGCTGTTTGATCGATCGACCAGGGACCTGGGAAAGCCACTGGGCAAGTCGTGGCAAAAAAAAGGGCTGTATTTTCGCACACGATCACGGGCCGATGTTGAAAAGACACAACCATGGCATATCACACGGAATTTGGCTAGACACGAGCCCAATATATCATATCGCCTCTTAATGCCAATTTGATGTATATCAAGGACATTGATTTTATGTTTAAATTCGTCAAGTGTAATAAAGCAAAAGAGCCAAATTAAATGAATCTTGTGTGTGGTGGTGTCATAGTCGAGTGGGCTGCATATACAGCGCCTGAGATACCTTACTCGAAGTTTGGTGGTGCGAGCAAGTGTAGATAGTGCTCGAGATTTTGAGCAGTGTGTTCATCATGGTTGACCTTTTTTTATTCAAATTCGCTCCACTGTTGCCGCCAATCCATAAATGATGTGTTGATTATCAGCATTCATGGCTCCAATCTGTCACATAAACCAACGTCGGCGTTGTGACGAGATCCAGTGGAATACTCTCAGTCTCAAGAACATCTCTGCGGCCTAGCTCGTGCAGGTTGACGATCAGGCGGCAGCCCTGCAAACATGGGGGCGGTCCGGTCAGCGACGAAACTGATTTAAGTGGATGTAGAGCTTACAACACAGGAGAGAAGAGCGACCTGCCAAGATTGTATGAGAGTAAAGCCTGCGCTGCCGTACCTCAAGACAAATACCACAATCATGATTTGACATGCTAGATGTGTGAATTCAAAGTCAGCGCTTGTCAAAGCCGATACATGGAAATATACTCGCTAACAATGACCACGAAGGCCCGCGTGCCGTCCCTCACCAAGTGTGATAAAATGGTGATGTGGTGGCGGAAGTTCTGTGTAGTTTGAAAATATTTCAAGAGCGTTAAAGAAATGATGGCGCTCTGGAGCACAACCATTATAGAGCTAGAAAGATGAAAGTCAGCTGGAAATACGTCGAGGAAGAGACTCAGAAGTTCCCGACCCGTAAGAAACAATGTCAAACACCGGTGAATGTGCTATGCAGTGAGGTCCAAACCGGATATGGGGGAAGTTGACGACAGAGTTACGGATCATAGCTGCAGCCTCTGCAATAAGAAGGAACGCAAATACGGCATCGACGATATGGCGGCTCTTTGCATAGAGCATGCGGACTAAGACGCGCGCCGGTCAGTATATTCGTGATATCCCCGTATTCAAAAATGACCCACCGCGAGACATGAGTACGAAGTGGACGGCGGTGAGCATCATTTGAGCTGCTATTACTTGCAATACAAAATATCCCATGCAAAGGCCGTATGAACCAAAATTCAAAGGATTGTCTGTGGCGTGTCCGAGAAAAACAGTGGATCTGATAAAGCAATGAGATTAGTCGGTAGTGTGGGTCCTGATAGAGATGCCTCACATTTTCGCAACCAGCGCGAAGTAGCGGATGAAAAGGAAAGTCCATTGAACAGGAAGATTCCTGAAGTTTGGGCTGTAAAACCTCATTGGTATTGAGCGCTCCTACCCGGATGAGAGTGGAACACGAACCCCCAGACAAAGTCACGTTCTTTATCAAACCTAAGCAACATGTCGTACACTAGCAAGGCCAGCGTCGCGTCTGAGATATCAGTCTAAAGTGAGTGCGCCTTGCAAAACGACTCACATTGGTTGCCCGCTACCAGGTGCATGAACGCGTCTGACGGCGCCTCAGGCTCTTGCGCCGTCTGATCCCTACACAGATAGATATTCAACACTCCCCTTCCCGATGCGCAGCTGAAGCTCCCTCACATTTGCCAGGGTGGTGACCGTTGTAAGCAGAAATATTTTGCATAGAGTTAGTGGCAGCAAAATGATAGCAATATCGTAAATGATGCTAGTTAGCTTTCACCTGATTGCTGGCGGTCTGTCAGAATCCCACGCCACGGGAAAGTAATGTGGCGAACCTCAAGCGCCTCCAACTTCCAAGTTTGGGTCATTGAATATTCAACAAGCAAGCGAGGAAATAATCACAAAAATTGCCCATTGATATAAATAAAAAAGGTAATGGAATATAGCGGAACTACGACTACTTCTAAGCACTTCTCTGGTCAGACCGCTGCTCAGCGCCCTTAGCACCCACAGGGAAGGTTGCATGCAACAAGAGTCAACACAAATTTGACGCTCTGCAGGACGTCGATATTGACGTTCAAACTGTGGCGCCAACCGTAAGCGACAAATATGAACTAATACCCTAGTGGTGAGTGTGAGATGAGCAGCGCGAGTAAAGCCTTAAACATACGAGGATGATAGCAATAACAATATTGACGATGTCACCGACATCTGATCCAGCTGTGCTAACGTTAACATCGACAGCGGTCAGGAGAGTGATATCGTCTTTGATAGCATCGGCGTAAGGTCCAGGGGGAGTGACACCGGCTTTGAGAATATTAGCACTCCGACTGTTGGGGGTTTAAAGTATAACCTACCGAGGAAGTCGGCGCTAGTGTTAATGGTAGCCCGCGGTAATTATGGTCAAAATAGCCGCCTTATTGCATCCTAGAAAAGTATATAAGCGAGATGTTCAAGTGGTGTATAAAATTTGTAACATACCGCTGGTGGTGCAAGTGCAAGTATCGCAACATGAAGCAAGAAAGACTCAACAACAGGACTGATAGGAGCCGCAAACATGAAGAGACCAAAGGGCGCAACAAGGAATCCGAAAAGAAAATGGATGATGCGGTTTGCGAAAGTTTAGATTTGAGTGTGAGGAAGAATTCGTGGGTGAGGAATGAGAGCACGGGGAAGTTGTTTTTGATATTTGCTTGCGTACTCTTGCGTATTTTATAGGTTTTCAGCGAGCACTGAGCAAACACGGGTACGAGAGGATGGCTGCTGACAAAAGAACTGCCACCGGATGGACTCGCTCCGATCGACGCAGAAGGATGGACTCGTTCCGCTCGATGCTGCAATATCTCGCTCCGCTCGCAAGAACGTTTCACCTCTAATGCAGCAATGCTTCCGAGGATGTATCAAAAGTAAATGTGAGCTACTGCTCCGACGCCACACTATTAATTAAGTCTCGAAGTTCACTGGAACGGGGCTTGATCTGGCACTCAAATGCCTCAGGGCGCCTTTGCGATAGAGGGTCAGCTGGAAGCCGGAGGATAGGAAAACATATAAGAAACTTTACCTGACTAATGCCGTCGTGAACCGACCAGAAGGCTCAATAACATTTCCATGGCGGTCAACAGCCTTTGATATATCAAACGTCGCAAGGATGCACGCGGCCATCAGCCAGGTTGAATGCTCTGCCAGCGCGCGCCCGGGACTGCAAAGAGCGAAGTGTTAGTGGCGATGAGATGGACACGGCGTGACAAATAATCGGAACGACACTCACCATACTCTGCGTCCATACCCGAATGAAGCCACCATGACCGGGTTCCTGGCCGAAGGGTCGATCTCGCCATCCTTGAGGAAGCGCTCTGGCTTGAACGCTGACGGCTCTGGATACACCTGCTCATCATGCAAGACGTGAAACGAGCCGGCGAGGACGATAGAGCCTTTCGGAAGGAAATGGCCGTTGTATTCATCGTCCTCAGTGAGCATGTGGGGAAGAGCGAGGGGAACTACCACCTCCCACCGCAGACACTCCGTCATCACAGCGCACAGGTAAGGAAGTGACTCCTGATCTGCGAGGGTGGGAAGCCTTCCCGAGCCCAAGACGCCATCTATCTCAGCTTGGGCTTTTTTTTGCACGTCCGGGTGAAGGAGCATGGCGAGCATGAATGTCTCAAGCACCGTAGTCGTCTATGAATCAGAATGCTGTGTCAGAGTAGCTGCACATGAAATAGGAATTCGAAAGCTTCTACTGACCGTGTCATATCCAGCTGAAAAACGTGTGATCAGTTATCTTGCAGGGGGAAAAAAGGGGCGTTCAACATACCGGCGTACATGTTTCCGGAGGCCGCTTGAATATGAGGCTCCTCCGACTCGAGCTCTCCGCTGGCTTCCGCGTTCTGCAGCGTGCGTACGCAGAAACAGGGCTTTGCGGTGCCATTGACCTGTGGACATCCAAGTTAGAACTTCATACAATTGCATGCTGCACAAGGCACCAAGATTGAAAATGCATTGTGGCTTACCATCGCGTCCTTCATGGCCTTGAACGGCCCGTCGAAGACGGCCTCTGTGAGCTTCCTCCATTCCGTCACCCTTCTTTTCCATCCAGCTCCGGGAACCCATTCAGGGACGTGCCTCAAGGCCGGAATTGTGTCGACTAGGAACCGGCCAGGCACAAGTGCCTCCTCCACGCCCTCCAGCGCGTCTGCGGCCGCTCTCACATACGGGTCGTCGGCGGGCAGAATCTGGATGCCGTATGTGACATCCATAATCATCGCGCCGACCATGCTATAATGGGCGCAGTGTTCGATTAGCTCAGCTCGCCACCAAAAGGAGGAGGCAAAAAAGTAGAAATAGAGTGTCACTCAGCACTTACTGCCGCACATTCTCCCTCCAGCGCTCTGGCTGCTCAAGATATCGCTTGATAAGATTGTGTGCGCATCCTGTGATGCTGGCGTAATGCTTGCGTATCGCGCCGCCGTCGAATTCCTGCCGGAAATGGCGTCGCTGTGCGCGGAATGCGGTGTTGTCGGGGAGGAAGAGCATGGACCATGACCAGCCCATCCTACATCAAATTAGTTTTTAGAGTCGGTATTGGTGTATCGGGAATGGGACGGACATATTGATCATGGTTGAAGTGGGTCTGGAAATAGGAAGACAGCCGATGTAAGCTTCGGGCGGTTCAAGCCTCCAGTGACAGTCACTCACCTGCTGGAGTAGATTGTCGACCGCTTATCGAGGAGATCCGAGATGGCTTTGAGGGAGTTTAGAACGACGATATGTGTTCCGCATGCGTTCAGATGGATGATATCCGATTCTGGAAGTTCAACCGCGTCACGGCGAAGCCGATATCGTATCACAGGATTACTCACTGAACTCGCGCGACCATTCGCTGTACTTGACCCATCCGTCAGTCGTAGGCATATCGAGGATGTTGCCTATCAGCGGCCATCCTCGCGGGCCGGGAGGATATCGATGTCGCGACGAGTTCGCATTGTGGTTGAAGAGGTAAAGAGCAGCGAGTGCTAAGCCTACAAGTGTTACAGCTAGGTTCGCGTCCATAGTCTCAGTTTTCCAAGTGTAAGCAGTAGGTCCTAGCTATGAAAACGACAGTGATAGGTCGGGAAGAGAGGCACCCAGTGGGGACCGTTATCGGACAGGACTCAGCTGATATGGCGTAGGTGTCATCTAACGTTATATCGAGGGCCCCGAGCCGGAGCCGGATGCAGCACCGCACTACATAATGGTCTGATGCACGTGGTCCATAGAGTTGCACATCGGTGAGAGAAGGTTGGTTGAAAATGTTGTGGGGCGAGAAGAAGCTGTAAACCGGATTTTGAAGGGACTTGCCTAGTCATTGCTCTGTCGCATCATCACAATGAGGCAGGAAATCAGCACGTTCAGTAATCATGTGGTTGCCTGTGGTGTGCCCACGATAACAAGCTTGAAGGTTAGGCCGAAGAATGCTGATCATTTTGGATAATTTAGGATAGACTAATAAAGTAAAGAGTTCCGAGTCGGTGGCTTATGTACCGTCATTTACGTATTGCCTCCGTCCTATCGACCCTGCTGACAGGATCCCCTGTCAGATGTTATCCGGTTTTTTGTCCGATTGGAATAATTTTAAAAACATCGCTGGTAAGATTTGGGTCCAACTCGCCCTTGCGTCACAGCAATAGTTACCCAAATGCGCAAGTCGCTAGAAAATTTTCGACATCCACTTAGTGCAAAACAAGCGGCGCAAATTCAAAACACGAAATACATTCGAAATGAGTAAACTCCAGTAGCCTTCGTAGTCAATTATGGTAGGCAGCCAACTATGTGTTGTGAGAACGGGAAACCTGATAGTAAGTATGTACAACCCTAAATATTTGTACAGTATGATCGTCGACCTATAACCGAGATCGAATATTGGTATCCGCAGCGGGTTTGTCGCTGGGTGCTGCCTGTGCAACACCAGCAAAGACATCGTCAACGTTTACCAACGCGTACATTGCTTCAATCTCCTCTTTGTATTGCTCTTCAACTGCTCTGCGCCTGGATGAACAAGAGAAACTGTCAGGACGGGTGTCTCATACAGGTCCTAGAAACCACGAACCTGACAGCACCTTTCCGGCTGCGAGGGAGACTGTTGGCTGGCACCACCTTGATCATGTTCACATTAGTGATGCGCTCGTGGAGGTACCTTGTTTCAATCAGCATACTGGCTTTAACGTGATATTGAAAAGGCCATCTCACAAGTTACGTTGGAACTCCGAGATGCGCTCCAGAACCTTGGCTCTGAGGGCCTCAGTGTCAAGTTCTTCGGCGTCTTTGCCTTCAATGAACAAAGCGGGGAAAGGACGAGCTTCCCCTATGACAGTGCACTTGCCGACGAGGTCAGGGCATGTCGCGTACACATTCTCCTCGATAGTTCTGTAAGAATATGTCAGTAAGTGAAACTGACAATATTACAAATGCAATACTTGGCGTCGATTTTCTCTGCCCAGAAGCTCTTTATCCAGTCATCGTCTCTACCCCTGAAAAGATACTTCCCGGGTGCCATCTCCTCAAAGAGGTCTCCACTGCGCCAGCCACCATCTGCGTTACAAAGCGATGGATGCGGCAGGTCAGGCGAGCCAGGAAGAATGCGGAACTCCAACAATCTGGTATACTTCTGCCCGCCGACAGACGTAATGTCGGCCGGGGCGAACTCGTACTTGATCTCATCGAGAACCTCAAGCCTGCGGTCGCCGATAGAGCTCGTCATCATCTGGCCGGCCTCTGTGGAGCCGAAGTTCGTCTGCAAAACGAGAAGTTGTCAGTAAAGCAAAGCCTCACGCGCGATGTAGACACATACTGTGAAGGGGATATTTTGAGCGAATGCCCAATCTTCCCACTCCCTTGGCATAGCCATGCCAGCATAGGTCAATTGACGAAGGCCTTGGAGAGCACCGAGGAGTCGTGGCTCGGGGACTCCGCTTTTGGCGAACTCGAAGTATTCCTTGATAGTCATCGTGAACTGGAGGATACGATTGACGCCTGCGTTCTCGATCATCTCGACAAGCTCTATCGGCGTGAATTCGTAAGAGCTGGGTTGAACTACGCATCCTCCGATGGTCATGATGTACTGGAACACTACACAAATTATCAGCATCGCACAACGCCGGCATTGGGAAACACGTACTACAGCTCATCACGGATTGCGCGAAGGACTCGCTAACTACAGATTTAGCTTGACTCGTGCAATATATGAAACGATACCCACGTCCAGCTCCAGATGTCCTGACTTTGCCCTGGAAGTACTTGGCTGCGGAAAGCCTTGCCAGACTTGCGTTCAATGGTCGCCATCCACTTGTTCATGATCGGGACAACCTTCGGGATCCCAGAGATGGACCCGCTAGAATGTTCAATGTAGAGGATAGTTTCTGGCGTAGCTTCAGGGAGAACAGGGAGAGGGATATGTGCCACGGTATCTTCCATGACATGGGCAAAGTTCACTTCCTCGAAGTGATACAGCTTGGTACCAGTCTCCAAGATAGCCTCTGTCTTGTCAGCTGCGTGGACGATCGCCTGAGCATTGGTCTTTGCGAGCAATGATAACACGAGAGTTGCGTTGGGAATCACGAAAGGGACCGTTTGGGGAATGAAACCTGCGTATGAGTTGGTCAGCACGAGTGGTCGTGCGCAACATGTCGGACATACCTGCACGAGAAAGAGCAAAAATTGTGATGACATCTGGGTAAGTAAAGCCGCGAATCCTGCAGCCAATTGAGCATGAAGCCAAACTTCGATGATCAAACAACCACATACCAAACACCAATTACGGAGCCCATAGCGATTCCTTGAAAGGTGAGCCTGGAGTTCCAGAACTTGGCCATATGGTGTATGTCGGCCTGGAACCGAGAATATGGGACATCCACCCAGTTTCCGGGCTTCAGCAGGTCGGGCAGCTTGAACACAGGTGCATCGGGAGTAGAGGCGACACGAGCGGCGAGAGCTCTGAAGTTGCTGTACGACAATTCGGACATGGTAGAATGAAGGATTGTAGGTGCAGAACAAACAGTTTTGCGTCTGGTATTTAAGATATTTGCGTCCCAATTACCTGTCGGGCGGCGTTCGCTTCTGTAATTAAGACTCAATAATAACATAAGTTCTGAGATTTTGTAAGTCTTCGCATTCGACGTAGAAGTTCCACTAAAGCGGCTTTAAATTTGATGTAATAGGCATGCGCAGATCTCGATGAGGATGAAAGGTGGCCAGACTAAAGAACAATTGAGATTGCGTCGGACACTGGTCAGTCCTTCTGCAGGGGTGACTTACTATTATGTATTCACCAAGTAGCCTGGGGTTCCGCTGCCGCCGAGTGGTTTTTGAATAGAAGTATCCTAAGTACCGTGTGCCAAGTGCTGCAATGACTGAGCCGAATAATGCCATTGAATGAGCCGAATAATTGTCGGTTGCGGCCATTTACGTATTCCCTCACTCCTGTCATCAGACTCTGAGCCATGCTATTGCAGCCAAGCACGTAGGGGCGTGTCCGAGATCTCCAGGTTTACAGCCTATCGCGAAGCTAGTAAGTGATCATGAGAGCAGCATCGTGGTAGATCGTTATGCTAGTCCTCAACGAATCAGAAGGATGAGTAAGTGCAACAGAGCAACATGGAAAATTTGACATTGTGGCGCTGTGCGTGACATCACGTGTATTGTTCATTTAACCAGATTTCGCCACTTAATTGCCAATATCATTACACGCTCCCAAGCTGCACCTCCACGCACCAACCAGCCATAGATGGCTTAAATCTACTGAATATAATACACCACAAATACGCCCAAATAGTAGTTACGGACCATGCTCAAATTATACCGGAAAAATAGCGCTTGACGTGGCTGGCTTCAGGGTCCAGCAGCGGGGCTATGGTGCCCACATACCCATCCGGGCGGACGACAACGACAGCCGGCTCGAGCACCCCGTAGCTCTCGTACGCTTCCCCGCCCCTCCGGCCGTTGATCTCCCGCTGGTCAATAAAGTGTCTGCAACCATGGAATAGACATGGATCAGTCGATGAGTATTTGTATATGAGGGCGAGAGGCGTACTGCTTAGCGCACACCCCAGCCAGCGGTGGCTCCATCGCATCCTCAAGCGTGCAGCCCCCAGACGCCGCGCTACAGTCAAAGGCCCATCAGCACGAATGCACCTGACACACCGCTAGCCTCGGCGCACCTGATTTGCACAAAACTGAACAGCGCCTCCACGCTCTCCCCCCTCCCCCGCGCAACGCCCGCCAGCGCCTCATGTAGCGCCTGCCCCGCCTGCCTTCTCCCAACCCGGCCCTCGTCGTCCAAGTCCGAGTCGTACTCCGCGCACGTGTTGCCCGGGAAGAGTACGAGCTTCCAGCGGCCATCCGCGGGGAGGAGGTCCTGCAGCTCGAACGGGCGCCCGTCGAGGAGGCGCACGACGAGCTGCGAGGGCATGCGCTGCCCGATCACGAGCGCCCTCGCGGCGGCCGGCGCGCACGCGGGCGGGAGGAGTGTTAGTGGGGACGGGGCGTACTGGATGTGGATGCCGGATGTGAACCCAGCGAATTTGCCGAATGTTCTGGGGGGTCGGTTAGTGACTGGGCTGTGGGATAGACTGACGGGGGAGGGGGACACACTTAATGAGCTCCATGTGCACCTGCCTGTCCATTTTCCCACCGTTATCCACGAGCAATTTCCCAGAGTACAGCGTCGAGTACTGCCGGTCGAACTCGATGAGGTCCTGTGCGTATTTGCGGCGTTCGAATTCGTACTAAGCAACAAATTACAGCTCGCAAGTTAACACATGAAAAAGCGAAAAGCAAAAAGCGAAGGAAGATATCTAGCAAGGATTTACTTACCGTGGTGAGAAGCGACGGGCGCGCCCAGCCTTTCAGCACATGCGCGAGCTTCCAGCTCAAATTGTGCGTGTCGTTCATGCTCGCGTTCATCCCCTGCCCCGCCATCGGCGAGTGCGTGTGGCCTGTGAATGCAATCGTAATTATTGGCTGCCAAAAACAGAGACGGATGGGATGGAAATGAGACAGGAATAGGACGTACACGCATCGCCGGCGATGAAGACGCGGTTGGACTGCTGATAGCTCGCGGCGACTCTCTGCCCCACTAGCCGCCAAAGGAAAATTTAGCAGACGCACGGAGGGACTCGACAACGCGTGTAGCTCACCGGTGTACACCGTCCACCTGAAAGGCAAAATATGAAATATGCGGGTCAGCTCTCGGCATAGTAATTAGGGTCATTATGATTATCACGCACCACTCGATCTCATTTGGCCAGCTCAAGTTGTACCCCGTCATCGCATTTCGTGCCGCCTGCCATTTCACTCCTTTAGTAAAATCACACAAGATAGATTTTCAGCGCGCACCTCAAGCAGCCCCTTGACGCTGACCCGGCCCTTATCCGCGCGCCCGTCCGCGCCTATGGCCGCCCCGCGCGCGAGCTGCACGTAGAAGCGCACGCTGTCGTTTTCGCGCGGGACAAGCATGACCGAGCCATGCGCGCCGTGGATCGCGCACTGCACACGGATGTCGGGAAAGTCCGTTTGGGGGACGGTGTCGACTACGCCCCAGACGAATTCTATTGGAGGGAGGGTTAGTTATGGTTTGGGTCGCAGCAGCGTAGTATATATGGATGAGGCGGTGGAATGTTGATGATGGAATATGAGATATCACGTATGCAATATGAAGAAGAGCAAGGGAGACGACATCAACGGGAAAGCAGACTCGACATACCAAGCTGTTCGCCCTCCATCGGTATCCCGAGTGCCTTGCGTGTCCACGAGTGCGCCCCATCACACGCCACCACATACTTGGCCTTCACCGTCTCCTCCGTCTTGGTGGCAAGATTACGCAGGCCCACCGTGACGGGATGGCTGCCCCTGCTCCCCAACATGAACGGGTCTTGGTCGATCTCCAGGCTCGTGGGTATTGTCGCCCGCGCGACTTCGACGCCGCAGGTGCGCATTGAGTCGAGGAAGAGGGACTCGATGCGGCCTTGATGTAGTGTTACCTTGAAAGCAGCGAACAAAATCAATATTCAATTATCACTGCAATTTGCTGGGGGTGCTCACCTTGTGCGGGTAGCGACCGGCGACGCCAATGGTGGGGCGTTTGTGCACACGCTGGATGATGCCGTCGGGACCTGCGTTGTAAAATGCCTGGACAACCTCATTAGAATCACTCAGCTCCAGGAAGGAGCGGGGCACCCACGGCCATATACAGATGGTTCCCTTCGCTCAACAGCCGGTCCGCGAGGCCGTAACTCTGCAGGACCTCGATGGTGCGCGGCTGGATCCCGTCGGCCTGGCCGCTCTCGAGGGCAGACGCGTTCTGGTCGATAACGCGCACGCTGACGCCGTAACGCGCGAGGCCGTTGGCGCACATAACGCCCGCGGGGCCGGCGCCGATAACGAGGACATCGACGGTGGTGGTGGTCTCAGTGGGTACCATATCAGGACTAGTAATTTGGAGTTTGTGAGGACCTTGGAGGGTGGCAAGGGTGGGGTATTAGTAAGGATTGGCCAGCCTGCTTGCGCTTCATTGTGGCAGTACAGGCAGGTGCAGATATGCAACCGCATTGCCATGTGTTCGAGATCAGTGTGATATCCGATAACGAAGGCGCCATGTTGAATTGAAGCTGGCGTCAGATATGGTTGAGGTTAAACTGGTGGTGTCCAAATGCGATCGGAGCTAGGACAAACGTATCACCCAAGCGCCCGCGGAGCCAGTATGACGGGTTCAACTTGCATGTCTTGCGATCAACTCGCCATCGCTGCTTGTGCGTTTCTCTCGACAGCTGGCTTCTCACTGACAGCGGCCGCTACCGATGTACACGGTCGAGGAAACCACGGTGATTCCCTGAAACGCAATCACAATTCAATTCAGATCTGCCAGAAGTCGTGTATGTGCTGGCTGCCACGCATAACATATCGCATCCGCGGCCCTGCTGTCACCCACAGCATATCTCACTGCAAAACCACGACGAAAGATGATCCCCCCCCAGCGCCATGTCCAAGTCCCCCATGTCCGCGTCTCCTGAACCCCCCACGCGCAGCTTCCTCAAGGTGTGCGGTATCATCCTGACATGCACAACCGCGATGATCATCAACGTCAGTCCACTCTACTGAATGTGCACCTACAAGCTAACCCCATTCCAGACGGCTGCGAGCACCTCTATCTCCATCGCCCTCCCCTCCATCGGCCGTGACCTCGCCATCGGCGCGTCCACGCTCGAGTGGGTCGTCTCCTCCTTCTCCCTCTCCTCCGGCTGCTTCCTCCTCGTCTGTGGCCGCCTCGCCGACCTCTACGGCCGCAAGCTCACCTTCGTCCTCGGCACCACCTGGCTCCTCGTCTTCTCCATCGCGTGCGGCTTCGCGCAGACGGGCGTACAGCTCAATATATTGCGCGGCGTGCAGGGGATCGGGAGCTGTGCGAGCATGAGCGCCGCGATCGGCATCCTTGCTAACGCCTTCCCAGCGTCGCGGACGCGGAGTTTTGCCTTCGCAACCTTCTCCGCGGGTGCGCCCCTCGGCGCGGGCATCGGCTTCGTCTTGGGCGGACTCATCGACGAGCTGAGCGCGGCAAAATGGCGCGGAAACTTCTTCCTCCTCGCCGGGCTCTGTGCGCTCTCCGTGCTCCTCGCGCTCTTCTCCGTCGATGCGGACGTGCGGGAGCTGGGGGTGGACCGGCGGGTGGACTGGGTGGGCGCGGCGCTCGTGACCGCCGGCTTCGTGTTCATCACGTTCGCGCTCGGCGAGGGGAGCGTCGCGGACAAGGGGTGGGGCACACCGTACATCATCGTGCTCCTCATCCTCGGGATCATACTCGTGGTCGGCTTCGCGGCGTTCCAGCACTACCTCGCCTCCGGGCGCCCTCCCACCCCCTCCTCATCCTCCCTCAACACCCCCTCCTCCAACGAGAAGAAGACCTCGAGCTTGGGCAGGCGCCCGCCCCTGATGCGCCTCTCCCTCTGGACGCGCGTGCACGGAAAGGTCGCCGCGATGCAGCTCATCGCGTTCTTCAACTGGGCTGCATTCATGTCGTGGTCCCTCTGGGCACAGCTCTACTACCAGACCTACCAGGGCCTCTCGCCGCTGCAGACGATGGTGCGCCTCCTCCCGATGCCGGTCGTGGGCCTGCTGCTGAACTTCGTGATCGGGTTCGCGGTGGAGCGCGTGGACGTGCTCTGGCTGCTGGTCGCGGGCACCGCGTGCACAGGCGGCGCGTGCCTCCTCTTCGCGCTCATCACCCCCGCCACGACCTACTGGGCCTTCGGCTTCCCCGCCGCCGTCCTCTGCGTCTGGGGCTCCGACTTCATCTTCTCCTGCGGCACGCTCTTCGTCGCGCGGTCCGCACGCCCCGAGGAGCAGAGCGTCGCGGGCGGGATGTTCGTCACCGTCACGCAGTTCGGCACCGCGCTCGGGCTCGCGGTGACGACCACGATCAAGAACGAGGTGATCCAGAAGCAGGCGAGGGCGTATGGGGTGAGCGCGGATGATGACACTCGCAGGGCGAGCCTGGATGGGTTCAGGGCGGCGCAGTGGGGCGGGTTCGCGTTTAGCATGGCGGCGCTGGTGTTGAGTGTGGTGTTTATGCGCGGGGTGGGGGTCATTGGCGGGGCAGCGCCGAAGGAGGAGGGCGAGGAGGAGGAAGGGTCGCAGGTTGGACTTGGGGAGGAGAAGGGGCGCGCGGTTGTGTGAGCTGTAGAGATCTCGAATAAACATGCATACGGATACGGATACGAATACGCATACCTTGGACATACATACGAACATTACGCACATGCATACCTTACGCCACATTCACTTCCCTATGAAGGGGCATTTGCCATGAACAATGAGACAGTGAGACAATAACACGATATGCGATATGCGATATGCGATATACATTGAAACTAAGGAGAAAGTGCACTTGGTGGACAAGAACTAGACGTGCGTAGATACATATTCATAGCACCGAATTCAGACCGTTGCCTCAATGCCTCAACAGATCTGGATATTACAATGACACGTGTTTCTCTCCAATGATTATGCATGCAATGCAGTCGGCACTCAGTAACAGATATTTGGCTGAGGACTGAGGACTTCAGCTCCAACTTCAACATCAGGGGCCCGTATCGGAAAATCTGAATCACGCCAGCATGAAGAGTGACTCGCAATCAGTGATCATCGAAGATGCTCATTGGGTAGCTGGGAAGAAACCGGTGGTTTCGCCAGCGCCCTGCGATTGAATTGCATCAGGAGATCCTGGTCCAGGTCCCGACCCTGGAGACTACTTGGCACGGCTGGTGTTGAGGGGTGGATGCCGATCAATGCGTATCGTATGGAGTAATAGAGTAGGTGAGAATGGGGCGGCGGGGGCATCTGCATAGAAAACTAAAGCCTAAATGTACGCATGTAGTTCCTTGCCGATTCGATTCCTCGAGTGCACACGGCCGACCCCAGCCAGATCTAGGAGCCACATCCACGTAACAACCTAAATGGCACCGTGCACCACATTTTCGAGGATTTCAACTTTAGGGCCCGTATCACGCCAGCAGAGAAGCGGATGGGCAGCGCTCGCCGCTCGTCGAGGCCGAAGCGCGCGTATCTGGGCGCCCGACGATGGCATCAGTAACAGTAGATCCCGAGGCCCGACCCTGCCAGTACATGTATTTTTTGAAAGGGAAAGATGGTGGCAGGCATACCTAGCGCATAGAGCGATCAATACGCAGGCAATGCTGAGGGGGACTACTTACTAATACCAGTTTACGAGTACACATGCACTATATGTTCCGAGATAACGAGGTATCATCGTTGGCACTTGAACGCGGATCACTTTCAATTCAATGGCTGTTATTGTCAACAAATTCCAGTTGTCGCGGGGGCTCCGGAGTCAGGAGTCAGTAGAAACTGGACCTGGGACATAGAAATGGATGTTGTCATGATGCCACCAGACGCCACGATGGCGAGCAACGAGCTTGTCACGGTGCTGCCAAGATAAGGTGTTAGGCTACGCCGCCCGTACAGTATGATGCTAAGACATAGAATGCGCCGCAATGAGCATAGGGTCGCACTGAAAAAATTTCGGCCCAGTCAACGCCCATTTCTTCCGCGCAATGCGCTCCCAGGAATGCGAGCGGACCATGTAGATTTCTTGATAAGCCGGGATATAGAATACGCAGCATATGCTCCAGTCGAAGAGATATCGACTCGCAGACATAGTTCGCGCAGAATGTGATGCCGCGATGTCGAAGGATGGCGAGCTGATCGCATGTCCATGGCGCGCGGCCCCGACCAAGTGACCGCTGGTAATACAGATTAAAATTGGTTCCAGGACACGGGCTGGAGGGATATGCTCCACTCCAGGAGTTTAATCTGGCAAACAATTAGTGCTGATGCATAGTATGATGCCACGATGACACGCAGTCGGCAGAAGTCTACGAGCCTGAGGTTGCGATGTCCAACTTGATGATCACCAGCGGACCGGGGTTCTACCAAGAGCAGGGACTGCGCACTATATGTTCAATTGAATGAGATTTCAGATCCATGCGAATCGGTGTGGTGCCAAGTGAGTAAGTTCGCCCTGAGCGCAGTACCGCTCATGAAAGCGGCTAATCTGCCATTCAGCACGGATAGGATTCGGTTCAAGGCAACCTGAACCACTATGTAACCGAGATCTTCCCGTGCTTGTTCAGTACCAAGTACTATCGAGAAACGGAATGCGGAATTCACCAGTGGTAAAATGATATGGAGTTGAGGCGGTGAACGCAATTCTGCCCTTGCCGTTGAGAATGAAAATAAAGCTGAGCTTGAAATTTTTGAATCAACTGTCAAAGTGCGCTCACACGCATCGCCACCAAGACGAAGTCAAAATTCTGACGCGAACTGTCACCGGCACCAGTGCTACTTGGCACAGACGTTTCCTTATGGGGATATCAAAAAATAAACCGAACTCAAACCGAACTTCACCGCCACCTGCTACGTACCACCTGCCAGCCAACATTGTTGACGAGCAACTAGCGCTCGCACCATTATCGCACCAGCACCATGGAACTTGCAATCTCAGCGACACCGATTGAACATCATGTGGAATCACAGCGATGTCGTCCAGAACCTTGATGATCGCGTCAGACACGCAATGGCCGCAACTTCCTGCCGGTTCAGCTGGTCGTGCGAGCAACTTGAAATTGCTTAAATACCTGACCCAAACTGCTTAATCTGCACCTACAATCCTTCATTCCACCATGTCCGACTTGTCGTACAGCAACTTCAGAGCTCTCGCCGATCGTGTCGCGTCCACTCCCGATGCACCTGTGTTCAAGCTGCCCAATCTGCTGAACCCCGGAAGCTGGGTGGACGTCCCATATGCTCAGTTCCAGGCCAACATCCACCATATGGCCAAGTTCTGGAACTCCAAGCTTACCTCTCGAGGGATCGCCATGGGCTCCGTAATTGGTGTCTGGTATGTTGTCGTCACCTAGGTTACGCTTCATGCTCAATGGTATTTAGGATTCGTGGTTTTACCTACCCAGATGTCATCACGATCTTTGCTCTTTCTCGTGCAGGTATGTGCGAAATTTTGCGTTCTACCACCCATGCTGACCGATTCATCAACAGGTTTCATTCCCCAAATGATGCCTTTCGAGATTCCCAACTCAACTCTCGCGTTATCATTGCTCGCAAAGACTAATGCTCAGGCGATCGTTCATGCCTCTGACAAGACAGAGGCTATCCTGGAGACTGGTACCACCTTGTATCGCTTCGAGAACGTGAACTTTGCACATGTCATGGACGACGACGTGGCACATATCCCCCTCCCCGTTCTTCCTGAAGCTACGCCAGAATCTACCGTCTACATGTACCACACAAGCGGGTCTATCTCTGGGATCCCGAAGGTTGTCCCGATCATGAACAAGTGGATGGCGACCATCGAACGCAAGTCTGGCAAGACTTTCCGCAGACAAGTACTTCCAGGACAAAGTCAGGACATCTGGAACTGGACGTGAGTAGGGTTTCATATGATAGATGAATCAAGCTAAAGATGTATTTTTAGCGGGTCCTTTTCGCACTCGATGATGAGCTGCAGTAAGTGTGTCCTAATGCCAACATTGTGTGATGCTGATCATCCTTGTAGTGTTCCAGTACATCATGTCCATTGGTGGATGCGTTGTTCAATCCCGCCGCTACGACTACACGCCGACAGAGCTTGTCGAGATGATCGAAAATGCAGGCGTCAATCGCATCTTCCAGTTCGCGATGACCGTCAAAGAATACTTCGAGTTCGCCAAAAGCGGAGTCCCCGAGCCACGGCTCCTCGGTGCCCTCAAAGGCCTTCGTCAAGTGACCTATGGTGGCATGACGATTCCCAGGGAGTGGGAAGATTGGGCATTTTCCCAAGACATCCCTCTCACAGTACGTATTCAAATCGCGCCATAAACTTTACTAATAAATTCTCGTGTTACAGACGTGTTTCGGCTCCACAGAGGCCGGCCAGATGCTGACGAGCTCTTTCGGCGACCGCAGGCTCGAGGTTCTCGATGAGATCAAGTACGAGTTCTCCCCGGCCGACATCACGTCTGTCGGCGGGCAGGAGTATGCCAGACTGGTCGAGTTCCGCATTCTTCCTGGCTCGCCTGACCTGCCCCACCCGTCGCTTTGTGATGCTGATGGAGGCTGGCGCAGCGGAGACCTCTTCGAGGAGATGGCACCCGGCAAGTATCTTTTCAGAGGTAGAGACGACGACTGGCTGGAGAGCTTCTGGGCAGAGAAGATCGACACCAAGTATGCTTTTCCCGCGTTTGTAATATTTTCGCTTCTGATGCATTTTTACAGGGCTATTGAAGAGAACGTGTACGAGACGTGCCCGGACCTCGTTAGCAAGTGCACTGTCGTAGGGGACTCTCGTCCTTTCCCCGCTTTGTTCATTGAAGGCAAAGATGCCGAAGAAGACACCGAGGCCCTCAGAGCCAAGGTTCTGGAGCGCATCTCGGAGTTTCAGGATAACTTGTGAGATTGCCCTGTTAACATCATGTTAAGGCCAGTCTGCTGATTGACACAAGGTACCTCCATGAGCGCATCACCAATGTGAACATGATCAAGGTGGTCCCTGCCAACAGTCTCCCTCGCAGCCGGAAAGGTGGTGTCAGGTTCGTGGTTTCTAAGAACTATACGAGATACCTGTCCTGACAGTTTCTTTCATTCATCTAGGCGCAGAGCAGTCGAAGAGCAATACAAAGAGGAGATCGAAGCGATGTACGCTTCTGTGAACGTCGACGATGTCTTTGCTGGTGTCCTGCAGGCTGCACCAAGCGACAAGCCCGCTGTAGACTTGAACGCTCCGAGTGGCCTCCCCAAACTGGCTCACGAACAACCTTACATTCGCTTCAACCCCAAGTCGGATGCAACATGGGCAGATGGCCAGTTGGACAAGTTTGTTGCAAGTCTGCAAGACCACTTCGACTTGCTCCCTCGCGACCCATATGCCGAGGCGGGCAACTGCCGCTACCGTCGCTACTCTCGTCTCGTCGTGCTCCCATGGGAAACACCTATGAAAGTGCACTGGAGTCCGGGGCATGTGACGGCGGATGGGCAGGAGATCACGTTCTACAATCAGGGTACGCGAGTTCCCTCTTCTTTCGTTCTGTTCTTTGGCTCACGAGTCTCCCACAGGTGGTTTCAACGTCGAGCACGACAATGAACGTAGATCGTTCCCTAGCATTCCGAAGTACATGCAGGATGAAACCCTTGAAAAGCTCATTCTGAGCAATGTGTCAATGTGCCACTGGAGTATTGACGAGCTTAGGCACCCCATCATCGTCGGCGTCCATTTCATCAAGACGGCAGTACGTAAATATTTGCTCCTTGCATAGTTCTCATTGATGAACCCCCATATGCAGCCAACGGATGCGCACCCAGTCTCAAAGACAACACCTAATGCTTTGCACCAAGACGGCCACAAGTTTTCCTTTGTCACTCTTGTGAACAGGAAGAATGCTGAGGGAGGAGAAAACGTCATCGCTGCCCAAGGAGGCAAGTATGTCGGATGCCAGCCAGATGATGTGCCTCTGGAAGATGTCATGACGAGGTGAGTATCACCCGACCTGCTAATGTCTCGCGTGTGTGACTCTGACGGTGTCTGCTTAGGTTCTATCTCGACAAGCCTTTAGATTCATGGGCTGCGTATGACGAGCACGTTTCCCATTATGCGGTACGTCTGCCTGTCAGATACTGCATGCAATCATTGCTGATCTTCGTGATGCAGGGACCTGTGCTGCAGGCAACCCCTGGAGCGAGCGAGCGCAGTGTTATTATCTGCGATATAGAGCCTATGGTGGCACAAGTCTGCCCGATATGAAAGGCTAACATGTAGATGCCGACACATCTGGAATGTAAATTTATGTATTATGTATTTACGACTATATGGTTAATGGGATTTCTGGCGCCGCAACTGCAGGCATTAAAGTGTATTCACTAACGAGTTAGTCACATCGGGCTTGAGTAATATTTTGAATGCCGAGTGCTAGGTCGAAAAGAACATGATTACACTGAAAGCTTTGTGGGGCTGAAGCTACCTGCCAGCTATGCGTAAGCAGACCCAATCATATCTCTCGTGTCTTCAGATCTGGGTGTGAACGCACACTCGAAAGTGTCGGGGTGTCTATCAGAGGAACGCCTCAGAGTAAGTAACGCGCTGATGTATCCATTTCACATCACGAACCGAACCATCTCTGAACGGTACTTGACTTTGGCCTCAATCGGCATTCCATCGCTACCCACAGCCTTTTCAATATTGAAAGATGCGAGGATGTAGCCAGCGGAGAGCCAAGTAAATGTATTTGCAATCCGCCTTCCAGGACTGACATATGCTCGTCAATACCAGCGCAAAGATTGAATCGATAATAAAATAAAATAAAGACGAACCATATTCTTCGGCCATACCCGTATACCGCTAATTCGGGATCTTGCACGTCGAGATCAATCTTGCCGTCTTTCAGGAAGCGTTCAGGATTGAACACTGATGGATCGGGGTACACGGTCGGGTCATTCAAAATCGCCCTGTATCAACATTAATAGCAGAACAGCACAGCACCTGTCGACCGGAGGGGGAGGCGCACCACGAATTCGGGATGACGAGTGTCCCGCTTGGGAGGAACCACCCCCGGTACTCATCGTCCGCCGTGAGCATATGCGGGATAGCAAGCGGCAACACGACCTCCCAGCGGTGGCACTCCTTCATGACTGCGGAAAGATAAGGCAGGGCCGGCATGTCGCCGAATGTAGGGAGGCGGTCGGGTCCGAGCACACTGTCGAGCTCCGCCTGAGCACGCCGTTGAACTGAGGGGTACTGGAGCATGGCAAGCACAAATGTCGCGAGGAATGAGGTACTCTGTACTCATAACTGTGTTGGTTGATCGCAAAAAGTGGAAGACACTGCCGAGAACTGACCGTGTCGGCACCAGCTGTGACCCAGATCGAACCAGATGAGCGTAGGCTATGAAATGCAGCAATGAAAATATTTACCGCCATACATCACAGCGGAAGTGCCCTTAATTACGCGCTCCTGATAGGCAGTGTCGATTTTCGGGTCCATATCTTGGAGGCACCGCTGTGCGAATGATGGCTTTGCCGCGCCGTTGGCCTGACCCATACACGGATCAGCATCATCTCAGCCTTGGAAATCCATGGCTGTAACTTACAATCTCATCTTTGAGTGCTTTGAATGGCGCTTCTAGTGTCTCGTCTACATGCCGCCTAAACTCTTTTGCTTTCCGCTGAAACCCCGCGCCAGGGAACCAAGAGGGGACATATGTTAAGATTGGCATCATGTTAACCAAGAACGCGCCAGGCTTGATTGCCATGGCGAATGTGGCGGAGGTCTTAGCGGCGGACTCGAGGAAGGGGTCATTTTTAGGAAGAACGTCTAAGCCGTAGGAGACTTCAATGGTCATCGCTCCTACTTGGCTGGGAAGAATTAATAAAAGCATGGAGGAATGAGGTAAGGGAAAGAAGAAAGGGTGGGGAAAGAAATGGGAAAGGGGGGAGGACACTTACTGGTGAACGTGCTCATGCCAGGCTTCAGGGCTTTCCAGAAGACGGCGCAGGAGACCGTGTGCGTTTCGGGTGAAGGCGAGGTCGTATTTGTGGATCACATGGGCGTCAAATCCTTTGACTGCGAGTCGGCGGTGGGCGCGCCACTCATCCCCGTAGGGCATCAAGACGAAGCCCCACTCCATTCCCATCCTAGACGGTGCGGTGCGGTTGAGTTCGAGTGAGATATAATACACAGAGGGCGCCGCGCACAGTTCTGCCATTGGTATGCGAGGTCTAGGTCAAGCGGTCAATCAAAGAGCTGGTCTACATACGGGTGTTGAAATACACACCTGCCTGAGTACTTGGACGATCGCCTTTCTAAGAGGTCCAATGTCGACTCGAGGGTGTTTGTGACAACGATCTGTGTACCACAGACATTGAGGTAGATGATATCAGATTCTTTCCTAGCGCTCAGCTCAGGTTTCGATACCAGTTATGAAATGAACGCACTGAATTCCTCACTCCACTTCCTGTATTGCAGCCATTCATCGCTGGTCGGCATATCGAGCAGGTTCCCGATCAGCGGCAGCCCACGAGGACCAGGAGGATGCTTTGATCGCTCAGACCCCAAACCAACGTACAATGCAACCAAGAGAAGGCCCGCGAGAGGGAGCAGGGTCACGGTGTCATTGAGCGAGATGTTGATAAACATGACAACTGAAAGCTCGAGAGCAAAGAGCTCGACCAGTATCGAGTCTTCGACAGCTTTATGCCCACCAGGCAGTACCACTAAAACGTCAGACCGCAGCGATACAAACCGAGTGTGGAGCGGGCGCTGTAGGGAGAGGGGCAATACCATTTGTAGTACCGGTGGACCGGATGCTGGAGAACGCATCGATGCGAACTGTTCTTGCTGCAACGGCCACGGTTTCGGCAACTTGGGTCACTTTGTATCACCGAGAGAGCTACCATCTGCTCTTTAACTGCTTCAAGGATGTGTCTCCGGTCCCGATAGCACATGAAGGTTGTTGGTGAATATGTAGCTGGATGTCTTGCAGCAAAAGCTCGCTCGTACACTGTGCATAGTCAGCGTCCGGGCCGGCGGATTAATGACAGAAGTATCGCACTATGACGAAAGTTGCTACAAATGGTAATGCCCCTCTCCCTACGACGCCCAGCTCCACACTCGTTTTGTATCGCTGCGGTCTGATGTTTTACAAATAGTTGTGATTAGGCATCAGAAACACAGGTTCTGATCCAGGGAGTCAGGGAGTGGCAGGTGGACTCGGACTTTAGCTAGACAATGGGCTCGGTTTCGGTGTTTGTGGTCCCTATCTTGCAAGATACCGCGGTATCTTGTCCCACGCTTTCATTGGTCGAGAGCTCAGGGGTTTGCCTATTGCGCAACCAGATACCGTGCGCTATCTTGCTCGTTCACTACTTATATCCCCTCCCTCCGCTGCTTTATTTCTATCCCTGCAATCGCGTCTCTAAGCCCTCCGACAATCAACAATGTCAACTTAGGCCAAGTTCCAAGCCAAGGAGTGCTTTTTCTTAGCAAAGCGAGACTCGATCGCGCAATCACTAACATAGAATTAGCTTTCCAGCATCCTTCCCGACCAGCAGCGTCTAATCTTCGCCGCGAAGCAGCTTGAGGACGACCACACACTCTCTAATCACACCATCCAGAAGCAGTCTGCCCCGCACTTAGTGCTCCACCTGGTGATAGTATACAGATCTTTGTGAAGACCATCATACTCGAGGCCGAGTCTTCGGACACCGTATGAGCTACTGGAAACGAACGGACAAGGCAATATCACACTGGTACGAGCTGTGTGTAGCTACTCGAGGTACAATCTGATGTTTGATAGGTACTGCAATAAGTCTCCCGAGCGTAGCTCGGGAATGCGATAGACCAGACCCAATATATTCCAACAATGTAGGTGCCGGGCTCCAGGACAATGAGGGGTGAGTTTCCATTCGTCTACATTGTCAGACCAGCCGCTTATGCTATACATGAAGGATCCCCCGGACCAACAGCATCTCATCTTTGCTGAGAAGCAGCTCGAGGATCTGCGCACACTGTCCAACATCCAGAAGGACTCCACCCTCCATCTCGTCCTGCATCTCCGCGGAGGTACGCAGATCTTCATCGAGACTCTCACCCGACAAGACGGCCACGCTTGAGGTCGAGTCCTCGACACCATCGACAACATTGAAGCGAAGATCCAGGACCAGGAGGGCATTCCGCCCGACCAACAGCACCTCATCTTCGCCGTCGAGCGGCTCGATCGCGGCCGCACCCTCTCGCATAGAGGTCTTCGTCAAGGCCCTCAACGGACCAGATGATCGCGCCCGAGATCGAGTCCTTGGGCATCATTGACACATCAAGGCGGAGTATGTTGGTGTATCGGTACCAGGAGTGTTCACCACGCAAGCGCAGGCGCGGTGGCGGGCGACGCCGCAACCGCACTGTATGCTCCCGGCAATCACGGACTTCATCGAGCAGCTGCTTCATGACGCGCACCTCGCCCGGGGGGCCAGGCTTCCCCAGCATTGACTGGCCGCAACCAGCATCACCCCTCCCGTTCACCCATCCATGAACATCCTCGCCCCTCCCATTCCTCTCATCAATATTGTTAGCTGAGGCGTCGAGTCACCCTCGATGAATACCGGCATCCTGGCGCAATGACACCGCCCATTCCATTTTCCATTCTTCTGCGGACGTTGAAGTAAAATTGTGATAGACTAAACAATACAAATTATTATTTTCAGGCTCTCTTTCTCTTGCCTTCGGGGTCGTAGAAGTCCCATCCCTTCTGGCAGTCCATGTGTGGGACATGGCTATTCCGACCAGGGCAGTCGAGACGTTTGCAGTCTCGACATGGACGAGTACAATGTCTCGCGGATGAAGCTCCATTGCAGCCCACTACTCCGCACTTTCTGCACGTCTTCTTTTTTCTCATCCTTCCTTCCGGTAAGTTGACGCGCTTGCGCTTCGCGGATGCTGTCAGTGCTTGCTCGGAGTCTAATTTTTATTGCAGGTGTATGTTGTAAATGAGGCCATCAACACCGCGGGCTGCCTTGGTGTCTAGATGAAATTGGCGACGGAAGAGACAGTCAAAGTAACAGATTATAGAAGAATAAGAGCTTCAAATACAAAGATCATGTGCTGTTGCGAAATAGGGAGGTGCCGCAGCTGGATAGCTATACTGCGCGCCCACCCCTCTTCTGATCAATCTCGAGACCACATAAAACAATCAAATCTTTGAGGGGTCAATCTTGCGAGCATTACCCCTCTGCTGCTCATAGTATCATATGCTAGGTCGAAACGAACATGATTACACTGGAAGTTTCATTAGGCTGAAGCTACCTGCCAGCTATGCATAGGCGAACCCAATCACATCTCTCGTGTCTTCAGATCTGGGTGTGAACACACACTCGAAAGTGTCGGGATGGCTGTAAGAGGAACACCTTAGAGTCAGTAACGAGCTAAACGTCTCCATTTCATATCACGAACCGAACCGTCTCCGAACGGTACTTGACTTTGGGCTCAATCGGCATTCCATCGCTACCCACAGCCTTTTCAACATTGAAAGATGCGAGGATGTAGCCAGCGGAGAGCCAAGTGAACGCATTGGCAATCCGCCTTCCAGGGCTATCATATGCTCGTCAATACCAGTGCAAAGATGGAAATGGCGTATAAACTAAAAAGAAGGACGAACCATATTCTTCGGCCATACCCGAATCCCGCCAATTCAGGGTCTTGCACGTCGAGATCAATCTTGCCGTCTGTCATGAAGCGTTCAGGATTAAACGCCGATGGTTCGGGGTACACGGTCGGGTCATTCAAAATCGCCCTGTATCAACATTAATCGTAGAACGGCACAGCGCCTGTCGACCGGAGGGGGACGCGCACCACGAATTCGGGATGACGAGCGTCCCACTTGGGAGGAACCACCCCCGGTACTCATCGTCCGCCATGAGCATATGCGGGATGGCAAGCGGCAACACGACCTCCCAGCGGTGGCACTCCTTCATGACTGCGGAAAGATAAGGCAGGGCGGGCATATCGTCGAATGTAGGGAGGCGGTCGGGTCCGAGGACACTGTCGAGTTCCGCCTGAGCACGCCGTTGAACAGAGGGGTACTGGAGCATGGCGAGCACAAATGTCGCGAGGAATGAAACACTCTGGATTAATACCTATCTTATTTGATGCAAAAAGTGGAAGAAACTGCTGAGAACTGACTGTGTCGGCACCAGCTGTGACCGAGATCGAATCAGGACGTGTATTATCAAATGGAGTATTAAGATGATTTACCGCCATACATCGCAGCGGAAGTATCCTTGATTAAGCGCTCCTGATAAACGGTGTCGATTTTCGGGTCCATGTCTTGGAGGCACCACTGTGCGAATGACGATTTTGCCGTGCCGTTAGTCTGGTCCATATACGGATCAGCACCATCCACCCTTGCAAACCCATGACTGCAACGTACAATCTCCTCTTTGAGTGCCTTAAATGGCGCTTCCAGAACATCGTCATTATACCTTTTCCACTCTTTTGCTTTCCGCTGAAACCCCGCGCCAGGGAACCAAGACGGCACATATTTCAAGATTGGCACCGTGTTAACCAAGAACGCGCCAGGCTTGATTGCCATGGCGAATGTGGCGACGGCCTTGTCGGCGGAGTCGATGAAGGGGTCATTTTTAGGGAGAACGTCTAAGCCGTAGGAGACTTCAATAATCATCGCTCCTACTTGGCTGGGTAGAATTAGCAAAAGCATTGAGGGGATGGGGAAAGCGGCGGTGAGAGAAATAAGAAAGGCTGGGGTACGAAATGGGGAAGAGGGGAAGACGCTCACTGGCGAACGTGCTCATGCCAGGCTTCAGGGCTTTCGAGAAGACGGCGCAGGAGATCGTGCGCATTTCGGGTGAAGGTAAGGTTGTATTTGGGGATCACATGGGCATCGAATCCTTTGACTGCGAGTCGGCGGTGTGCGCGCCACTCATCTCCGTAAGGCATCAATACGAAGGTCCACTCCAGTCCCATCCTAAATTGTGCGGTTAAGTTTCAGTGAGATAGGATACATAAAGGACGCCGCGCACAGTTCTGCCATTGGTATGCGAGGTCTGGAGCAAGCGGCCAATCAAAGAGTTGATCTACAGTCGGGAGTTGAAATACACACCTACCCGAGTACTTGGATGATCGCCTTTCTAAGAGGTCCAATGTCGATTCGAGGGTATTCGTGACGACGATCTGTGTACCACAGACATTGAGGTAGATGATATCAGATTCTTTCTGGCGTTCAGCTCCGGCTTCAATGCCAGTTACAAAATGAACGCACTGAATTCCTGACTCCACTTCCTGTACTGCAGCCATTCGTCGTCGTTGGTCGGCATATCGAGCAGGTTCCCGATCAGCGGCAGCCCACGAGGACCAGGAGGACGCTTTGGTCGCTTTGAAATCAAGCCCACGTACAACGCTACCAAAAGAAGGCCCACGAGAGGGAGCAGGGCCACAGTACCATTGAGCGAGGTGTTGATAAACATGAGGAGCGTTAACAGACAACTGACAGCTCGAGAGCCAAGAGCTCGACAAGCATCGAGTCATTCAACAGCTTTATGTCCACGGGCAGGATTTAGGCAACAGAAACACATGTTGTTCTCCCCGATTCAGGAAGTCAGGGACTGGTCAGTGGACTTTGGCTAGACATGACTGATGTCTCGGTGACTCGGAGCAAATTCGCAGCGTTCTTCGGTGACGAGTGTTATAGTCACGTGCCACACATCCGCTTTGGATCCGCTGAGTGCGGATTTGCCATAAGTACTTGACTGGTAAGTAACTAACTGATCTCGAGTGCATGGAATGCGTTTGCATCGACCCCACCACCACCCATACACCTATACTGCCACAATGAACCTCTCCCATGCCCAAGCGCCCAACTTGAACTCGCGCCTGCCACCCCTCTGGCCGGTCCCATGATACCCACAGAGAATACCACCACCGGAAACGTCCTCGTCATAGAAAGCCGCGGCCCCACGGGCTTCATGTGCACTACGGCGCCAGCGTGCGCGTCATCGGCCAGAGCGCATCCGCCCTCGAGAGCGGTCAGTTGGACAACATCCAGTAAGGGGAGGGTCAGTGGGTACGTGGGTTAGGGAGGGGGGGCTGCTTGAGGTGTGCGCTTTCTCGAAAATCTATCTGGGGGGTTTGTGCACTCTGTGCTAAAGAATAGGCCAAGAAGAGACAGGCGGCACGGAATGCGATGGCGGGGTACAACCCGAGTCGTTTCTTGCTTAATAAAATGCTGACAGCTTACCTGTCTACAATCGAGGGAATCAGCACTTCTCAACAACCCAGGTTCACATCCCTACGTCAAGTCTGCTGATCCAGCGAGTACTGCCTACTCTGACTTAGATGTGTTCGGCTCCGATGCGTGAACGACAACGCGTCGGAATTGCAAGTGGGGACACTAGTACTTCAGCTGACTGATATTGGCTGGGTGGTAAGCTTATAACACCATAATCTTGTCGTTCAAGCGGATAGAGCTAGAGCTTATATAATAACCTCTACATTACATTGGTCCCTGCCATACGGTAAGCCTCAGGCCCTCTCCCATCATCGCGCTAAAGCTAACACGTCCCACGCGCAGTCCGCCTGGGCACATCGGACCTAAAAGTCTCTAAGACTATCCTGGGATGCATGTCTTGCGGCACCCTCGATTGGCAATCCTGGGTCCTCGACGAGGAGGAGAGCATCAAGCACGCCAAGGCTGCATACGACGCCGGAATTAACACCTCCGACACCGCCAACGTCTGCTCCAACGGTGCCTCCGAAGTCGTGCTCGGCAAGGCTATCAAGGCGCATAACCTTCCGCGGGACGAGATCGTCATCATGACCAGGCTCTTCATGACCGTCGGACGCACTGCTCCATCCCTCCTCGACGTGACGCTCCCCGCGCTCGACGCAGACCACTACATCAACCAGCGCGGCCTGAGCAGGAAGCATATCTTCGAAGCGGCCAAGTATAGTCTGGCGCGGCTGCAGCTCGACTATGTGGATGTGCTGCAGTGCCACCGGTTTGACTACGAGACGCCGATTGAGGAGACGATGCAGGTGCTGCACGATGTTGTCAAGGCGGGGTACGCACGGTACATCGGAATGTTGCCCTGCTTGGCGTGGCAGTGTGCGTAGCCGCTGACCACTTGCTGAGGCTAACTACCCTTCCTGCAGTCCACGCGATGCAGAACTACGCCGTCGCACACAACCTCACGCCCTTCATATCGATGCAGAACCACTACAGCCTCGTGTACCGCGAGGAGGAGCGGGAGATGATGCCCACACTCAAGGTCCGCTCGCCGTCTCCCTTCCCTTTCTCCTTCTCTCTTTCAACCTCATCCATCTTATCCAGCCAATTTGGCGAACATCTACGCATCCTGCAACCCACCCATATTATTCAGGGTACTAGAAATTATCTTTAGAAGCAAGACAGTGATGAGAGCTCGGCGAATGGAACACGGGTTTAAATGTATACTCACACCTCTTCCCGCTCCTTCTTGAGTTCGCTCCATGGAGGGAGACCAAGCAATACAGGGAGAGCCTCCCAGAATTTAGCCCGCCCTGCCATGTGCTGCTCCTTGGCTTTTTTCGTGCAGGATGCACAAAGCCCCTCCGAGTATGAAGGGTCGTTCTCCCAGTGCTCCAATCCTAGAACAGCAGGTACAGGCGAGAGTTGAGACTTCAACAGGATGTGTTGGCGAGAACGATGGCAATTAGACGAGAGGCATGTAGCTGATGTGAAATCCTCAGCATATGCCCAGATAAATGTCATTTTGGCTTGAGCTTCACATAGCTTTCGGTGACCGGCGATACATGCGAGCTGATCTTCGGGAGATAGAAGAAGGCGAGAACCATCGTCTCTAGCCAGACCTTGCAGAATTTCGGATGCCGAGTAATGCTTGCAGCATTTATAAAGCAGGTAAGGAAGGACAGAGACCACCCCTTCCATGCGTGCTAATATCGCCAGCTCCATGAAAGTTGAACGTTTTTTATCCGGCCTGATGGAAACCCATGTACTCCACACATAATCCGCATCTGCAAGAGTTATAGGAAACTCTCGATATAGTTTCATCGTTGCCTCGGCACGTAATTTCGAAATCTCATATTTGCCGCCCAGGGAGAGGAAAGAGGATAAGACGGCGAGGGGAATTTTTTCTCCATCAGTGACATACCTGAAAGTCACGATAGTCACGATGAGCATCATTTGACAACCAAAACAAGCCAATAACGCACTCTCGCTGGCAAAGCGCCTGAAGTATGTATCTCACATCTTCAGCACGATCTGAAAGATGGACGACGGGGCATCCATCAATTAACTCCATCTCTGCCGATGGCGGTTGTGGAAAAGTGAACATATCCTTGAAAACTGATGAACTCTGCGCGAGAACACCGCGATACACCTTGAACTGGGTATTCTGTGCTTGTAAGACAACATTCCCGTCGTCATACCAGACGTCCGATCGCACTGGATCGATAGAGTCCCCTGGATTTGATTGGTTCTCACTGGACATACGGATACAGAGATGAGAGGATGCTAGAAGATGTTGACAGGACAAGAAGGGGAAAATAATGGATGTGCGTTGACGTGATTGATTCAGGGCCCCGCTTCAAACTCCCACGGATGTCTGTCCGCCCGCCACAATATATCCAACATGAATCTTGTCCTCCCATGCCATGGCACATTCCTCTTTTTCAGTGTTCTTCGCGCTGGAGGCCTCCGGACACCCTAATTACAGACCCTACAGGTAGATTAAGGGAACAAAATGACTGTGTGGCGCCAGCAAAACTTTTGTTTACCCTTGTTTGGCATTGCATATTTGAACCATTGAGACGAAATCCAAAAAATTGCCCGAATGAGTATTGCCAGTAGAATTTGTTGGAGTGTAAAGAGTTACCGTATCTTTCTAGGTTTACTCTATGTTCTGTTCCCATTAGTACCTTACGGACTCGGCTACCGTACCTACCCTAACTGCGGACCTGATTGTCCACTGCGCTGACGACATATATTCTACGCCACGCACTGCGGCTATCTACTGCGTGGCTGATTGCGCCTTATCTTTATTGCACTTATAGAGTATCACTATCGCGCTCATGTATTCCTTATCCGAATCATTATTCGTTTCACCATTCTTATCTGTCCAAAAGGATTATGGCGATTGCACCAGTATAAATGAATACAGTCAGCGCATCTTTCTCGCCGTGAGTGCGATATAATTGGCACATGGTTGGTCGACGTTGGTCCGTTATCGTTGTCGGATTATTGGCGCCGAAACGGACAAGTATAAGTAGAGTTCACGAAAACCATCATGAATATTCACGCTCCCAAAGTTGATGATACCAGCCTGCCTTGAATTCCAAAGCGCGTCCGCCCTCGAGAGCGGTCAGGCAGTTCAGTGGCTTTCCACGCGACCATTCATGCAAGAAGGAGGAAGTCCAAGATATATGTAAGCATAATGAATCACAACGGTGGGCGCCGTGTCCTAAATTCATGGCACCGTCTACCTCCTCGTAAAGAACCAAAGGAACACGAACCGAACTAGATATTGATTCTGCTCGGTAGCGCTTGTTCTCGTCCAACGCAAGCAGAGGCACGCTTTTGCGTGAACCGCATCGAAGCATTGATTTAAATTGCCTTGTTGTTTGCCGAGGTGAACATTTGCAAGCGTACTTAGAGCGCATTCCAATACCAAAGATTTTTCCGTTAAGATATTTTAATTGTAGCATGGGCTCTATAACAACAAGCCGGTCTCCGGAATTGAAAGAACGATAGGACATAAGTATGCAAAGTCCGAGACTCTACCGGTAAACCTTCCAGGCACATCTATGTCGCACCGCTGATTTTCTAACTTTAATTTGAGCGGTCCCACACCTTGTATGCGTTCACAATCGAGGTTGGCGCCAGGTCATTCACACAGTTGTAATCGTCTGTGTCGTAGATTCCGTATAGACCTGAAACGTTGATGTTTGCGTTGCAATCCTGCAGCGAGTATTAGGTTAACAGAACCCATCAGAGATAATAAAACGGAACACACATCCATGGAAGGATCTAGGCAAATAATACACAATGTTAGATGAAATAAGCATTATATGAACCACGTAGATCTCACAGAAGTCGAGCTGTAAAGACGATTTCGTTTAGGGCATTCATCTAATAATATTGGGATAAAAAGCTCACCTCATTCCCTCCAGTAAATGGCCCGTTACCAATGTACACCGCCATTTTGTCCCGAGATCTCACGGATAGCTAAACTCAAACCTTGAGGAACAGTTTACGTCAGTATCTGGAGACTCTCACACTAAGCTCTGAGCCATATTTAAATATTTGTATCGGTGAGAGAATGTGATGATATCTCAAGGATATCACGCTTCAAGTATCTGAGGAGGAGGCATGGTTCGATTGGTATTACTCAGATCCAGGCACGCATGCTGTAAACACCTAAAGGGGTTGCCTCCCGGCCGAGATTGGTGAAAGATGTGTCAGCTCCCGTCTCCCTTGTTACCAGCTGCCACATCCCTTATCCGTGCCTTCAACCCCTAGGTATTATTATTATTTCTCTATGTCTACGTGATTCTCTCGGTCACACCTTCTATCTAAACTTGTGTCTGCCACTTCTAAACTGAGTACCACCCCGTATCCTGGGCCCCTGCCCACCATATGTACCGAATATGTTTCAATATACTGTTGCTCCCCATTCCTGGTTCTGCTCCACAACCTTTGTCCCCGCCGCTTCGCAACTGAACTCAAAGGACCTGGGCGAGCTTCCTAGGGCCCCCGGAAGCTTGAGCTCACACCAAAATTCGGAGAAATTGGCACTCGCTCGGGCCTGCAACATCAGCGCCCACTCTAGCATATGTCTTGGCTAGTTATTCTGGGAATGTTTCCCTAGCACTCTTGTGGCTCCGAATATCTGGCATGACGGCAAGAAGACCTCTGGAATATTCCAAAGACTGGAATTTATGCCCACTTGCTCACTATGCTGTCCCTCAGCCAGCTGTTGAATCCAGTAGCACCACGGCCTCCAGAGCACTCCGTCACCACACCTATCTCTGAGACATCTCCTCCGTCCGAACTTCTTAGCTTTACCACTCCACCTGCACTCCGAACTGTACCAGGCCTTATCAGTCAATCACCACATGCTGCACCACCCACCCCCAGCACTGATGATCACGACATCATTTCAGTAAAGGACGACGTGTATCTCAATCGTGAAACGACTCTGGCAAGACTCTTCACATACGCCCAATGCATCACTCTCGAGTACCCAGCCACCAACTGCAACAGACCAGTCGGGCATCTCTTTGAGGTCGACCCCGATAACTGGGTCAACCCGCGTCTCAACTTCGCCTATTCACAAGGCGGGCCTTCTGGTAGCAGCAAGCGAGGACGGGAAATGTTTTGTAAGCTGCTGGTAGATGTTGACGGAAACGAAGTCCCTTGTAAAATCTCCCAATACACCTGTACGTCAAGCATGCCTCTGTTTTGGTTTCTAAATTACTGACTATTTCTTGCAAGGTCAAGGTTGTAAAATCTGTCCCTACTCCGATTTAGACACCATGTGCCGGCCTCACGAGACGGCCTCACGAGAAGCACTCAAATCACGTCTCAGACAATCCCAACTGCTACGAAATGTTACCTCTGCTCAGCAGGCTCTGTTCGCGAAGACCCTCACGTTGTACCGCTCCTACCGCGTTCATGGCTGTCTTGGTTCTGTTTCTCTGTCAACACCTCCAATGCCACCAACAGATGTCGAAGATGATGTGTGGCTTGCACGGCTACAGCAAATTCGACGGGGTCACGACCCAAAGCTCACCTGCGACGGCCAACTCATCTTCGACTACAACGAAACAGGCGAAGCATTCATACGGTGAGCCTATCTACTTTTCTTCACTTTACCAACCCCTTTTACTTACAATTTGGCAGGTGTGAGCACTTCAGCTCTCGTTTAGGGGGCTCGCGGGACCACCTGTTCAGCTATGCACCCGGAAATGGCCTCTACAATCTTGAATACATCGAGGCTCTATTTGACAATGACCACGATACCATTCGAAAATTTGAGGCTGCTGCGCAGGCCAGCGGCTTTGGGCCGCTTGCGACGTGCACTTCAATAGCCAACCACAGCTCCATCAAAGTCAACTGCCGTGGGTCACAACATTCATTTTTGGTACACATTTACTGAGATATATTTTAGCTTGTGAGCATCGCACTGCAGATGGCGATCTTGATCTAGGGGTAATGCTTCACCTCAAGTGCCAGAGTACTTTCCGGTGCTTTGAGCCGTTGGAGGAGTACCGACGTGTATGTCCCCGCGTACTCATTATTTGCAGAAATGAACATACACACCCTATTCCACTGCCCACCAAAACACCATCAACAGTTCGCCTAGAGGTCCTCGAGCTGTTGAAAAGCATACGGCAGGACCTTGCCGACCTCACACCCCGTCGCTTTATGCGGCATTCAGTTACACAGGTGTACTTGCAGAAGCGATTTCTCAATACTCAGCACCCTTGCTTGGCTGACTTGCATGCCTCTTTGGCGAACCGCGAGCACATCAAGGCCTATATTACACAAGCACGAAGTATATGTTTTCCTTTCGGGACTGGCTGGGAAGGTCAGTGATATATGCCTTGCAGCATTCGTGCATAATCTTACAGATTTGATAGGCCTACTTGATCTGAAGAGGGCACAAGACGAATTGCCCCCTGAAAATCATTATATTCGATATATGGCAGAAATACCCCTCAGCCGCCTACCAAGATACGACGAAGATGAGCTCGAGCTTGCCACTTCCGCAGTCACAATGCTCCAGGTCATTGTTTGCATGCGGCCGGCAAGTAGTCGCCGCTTAGCCGCTGCTCATTACTTACAAAGTGACATTGCCTTTAAGCGGGTGTCTAAATTCTTCGAGTTCGAAATTGGAGGTTTGGACCACAACGCGAACATGGGTGAGCCCTAGTGTAAAGCCTTTCCATTACTGCGGTACTAATCATATATTATTAGCCATCACATATTGCCGCGTATACCTCAACCGCCAGACCGCCGCCGCACATGCAATTGTTTTTGAGAAGATTGAAGAGATCATACGCGAAGATACAGGCACGTCGCTGAAGTGGCGCCATCTCCATTCAGACTCCCTCGAAGAGCACGTCGGCATCCTACAATGGGCGGGCGACCAGCATGGAGGGCAGGCAAAAGGTGTGTTGTTAATTTTGTTTCATATTTTACTACTGGTACTGAATGAAATGATAGGCCTAGGATTACACCTCATGTCGGTCGCAGCCACTCTCCCAGCACGTTATGATCTACATGAGCCACACCGGCTACTCACAAGCCTAACGGAATATGAGCATCTCCGACGACTTTTCCGCCTTTGCCACACTCACGTTGAGCGCAATATCCAGGCCTCATCGGTTACCGAGCCCGTCAAACGCAAGATGCGTAGCCTCATCTGTGTCACTCATCGAGACTTTGAGGGCACATTACATGACATCGCGAAGGAAGGGGGCAAAGCCGGCGCAGGTATGCATCCAAATTACATTTGCTGACCATCATCCACTAAATTTTATGCCCGTCGCAGACTGGGTCCAAGACAAAATTCGCTGCAAATTCGCGCTCCCTGGTATCTGTTGGGAAATGAGCTGCATTCCCAAGTCAATATGGCAGGTCGCCGATTCAACCACCAATATCTCCGAAAGCCTTCACGCCGATGTGAATTCCGAGGGCAAATTTTGTTCCCTACTGGGCGGCGTCAAGAAAGGCCAACACTTCGATAACATGAAGTTGAGGTCGCTTGAGGTATGTGTTCCATTTTTTCATATTCAAACCGTCGCCGTTATATACTCTCACAGATGTTTGAAACCGCCGGTGTAAGGCCATCACACACGAGTGGCCACAAGTCCGATAATATTTCACGGGGGTTGAAACGAAAGAGTAAGTTGTTTATATTCTCTTGAGTTGTATTAACTCGAGCTAACACGGCTACGCGGCTAGTGTCAGCTCGTCAAAAAACCCTTGCCTCTGAAGATGCCAGTATTACCGTGGCAAACAAGAGGTTGAGGAGGATGGATGATGCTGCCGTGAAAGCGAAAGCAGATCTCTCCCAGGTGCTCAGGCAAGTAGGCCGCTATCCCGAGGATAATAGACTCATACAGGAGGTGAAGAGGGTGGAGAAACGCAGTGCTGCCGCAGAAGCTGGCTTTGAAAAGGCTCTTGCTTCGAGCTGCGCCGCGAAGGGGATGGGGTCGGGTCGGGTCGGGCTCCTGCTGCCCAAATGATTCCCCCAGGGGATGTAGCGTTAACGTGGCATTAGATGGCTCACGCTCGACAACAATTATATATCTGCATATTTACAAGCACACTTGAGCAGTAGTTCTGGATGAATGGGCACAAAAAGCACGAAGTGAATGGTGAATTTATTAAGCCATGTACTATTACAATTAAATGGCAGCCCTATCCTCCGCGAGCGTGTCCATGCGAGAATATAAGGAGAGCAGCTTTTCAAACCTCGACCCTGCCCCAGCCAGAACCCGTGCCCTAACCTCCGGATCGGCCTTGTCCTGCGTCGAGAATCCGTGGTCAACATATCGGAAAAGGCCACCGGCGGCATACTGGGTTATGCCCACCCGCGTCTCCCCATCTTGAACGGGGGTGTTCCCGTGGCGCATGATGGAGGATGGAATGAGGATAGTAGAACCTGGCGGGAACTCAATGATGAGGTCAATGTCGAAGAGTACAAGGTGGCCCCCGAGTTTGGGGTTGTATGAGCCCGCGGAGGTAATGGCGCACCACCCGGCAGCGGCGTTGCCAAAGTCGAGGTGGTCGTAGCAGACCGCGTTGGGGCCGAAGTTCACAGTCATGGCGGGGAAGACGCTCTTGGGGAAGTTCCAAACGAGCGTGGGGTCGTGGGCGCGGAGGCGTTCGAAGTAATCGCAGTACCGCTCATACAGCCTGGGCGCGTACGCAGAGAACGCCGCTAGAAGGCTGTGTGAGCATACGACGGCGGGCGATGTGGAAAACACGAACCGCTCCCAAAGTGGGCCGCGCGGATTACAGAGGGATCACAGCGAAAGGCATCCATGGCGCGCTCGTTCTTCTTGCTGCCAAGGTCGAGGACGGATGGCTGCGTTTGCCCACCCCCGTGCGATACGCCGACCGCTTTGGCGGGATGAGGCCCACGGCGGTGGTCCCGGTCCTTGGCAGTAAACGAGCACTGCCGCTGCAGCTTATTGATTGCTGCCTCCAGGCCGGCAACGACTTTGACCCAGTCGTCGCCAGCACCAGAGTCCTTGGAGGGGCGGCCCGCCAGCACGGCGATAATCCGACCCGCATCATCCAAGATACCAATGGGTTTACTAATGGTACGTGAGCGAAGGGAAAAGGTGCGGGGCGGCGGTACATACATTCCATCCCATGCCAAAATCTTCTCCACACTGATGTCCCTCAGCCGCAGCAACGTCCAAGTCTCGTCCGGCTGGATGGAGCCGATTCGGTTGGTGGTATAGCCCGTTGTGTTCACGGGGAAGTGCGACACAGGCGTAAGCTCGGCCTGGATGACGGCGGGCGTCTCGTGGTGCTTGGGAGGGCGCACCGCCGTCGGACCGAGCTCCTCTTGCTCCCGCCGACGCTTTCTTCGCCGGCGCGCCTTCTTTGCGGCAACGTCGCTGGGGTATTGCTTGCGCTTGCGCTTGCGGCCCACCTCCGGGAGCGACGGAGGGGAGGGGCCAGAGGCGTCCGAGCCGCCATCGGCATCCGACCAGTCGGTGGACCACCCGTCGGTGTCCGTATCGGCCAGCGAGCTCGCAGTGGACGTGATGGGCGAGCTGGGTGCGGGCGAGCTCGCAACGGACGAACCAGGGGCCGACACGCTGGGACTGGGCGGCATCCGCTGCACGTTCAGACTATGCGTCGAGAGGGAGGAGAGGGAGGAGAGGGCGGAGAGGGCGGATAGGGCGGGCGACGGGGGGCAAGAAACCACTTCGTCGTCCTCGAGTTGGAGGGCCTCTTGGATGGCGATCACAAACGATCGCCCCGTCGATAGCCCCTCGAGCGGCGCGAAAGCCGAAAAGTCGCGACCTGATCGCAGCTTGGGCATCGCGGCGGTACCTGTGGCGGTAGTAGTTAGTGCGTGGGCTGGTGGACCGTGGTATTCAGGCGGAGTGGAGATCCGTCGTATCCCTGCACGCGTTCGGCGCATCGTCGATGGGCCCGGTGGGACCCTGGGTACGATTTACCGCGCGCGTGGGAGGGGATAGACGAGAAGCCCTGATATGCGCTCGGCGCGTCGTCGATGGGCCCGGTGGGACCCTGGGTACGACTTGCCGAGCGCAGAGCTGATCTCGTGGGGGGAGGGGATGATGAAGCAGGCAGACTTACTGGTAATCCCGCTGAGTAGACCAAATGTGGAGGAGTACGGGGGTGGCCTGCGATGCTGACGGAGAAAAAGAGGGTGAGGGTGGAGGACAAAGAGTAATTGCAGTGCGACTTGCGCGAGGCAGCGGATTTAATTGATCATAAACAAAGTCACGTGATTCTGGCGCGTCGCGTCTTCCAAGTTAGCATCCTCTGCCTCAGTACTTGTGATTATTGTGCACCGGTTATCTTGATGTTGTGGAATTACAATTTCATAATGTAAGTATGCAAGTGGTATATTAATTATAATATGAAGAGACGCATGAACGTGCACAGTGGAGCCCAAAGGAGAAAAGATAATAGTCGAAATGAACGCGGTCAGCATCTGTGTATACGGCATGGCGTGCTATGGCAAAGTACAATGCCCGACAACATAACCTATTGAATACCCCCAGGTTTGCAGGCAGTAGCAGCACTTGATAGCGTCCGCGTGGGTAGTTGCATCCCGAGGCCGACAGAAATCGGCGCTGTGATAAGATGACAACAGCTCGCAAGCTTAGGTCCCTGTCGCGAGGATAGCGGCGAGGTCTGTCCCGCTGGCAGCGGGAAGCTGCCTTGATCGTGCCTTGAGACCCAAGTTGCGATCCAAACTCAAGAGGACAACCTTGACGCCGCCTACCGTGGTGCCGCACTGAGCGCCCGGGTTTTTCAACATTGAAGACCGGTCCGACCAATGATCATCTCGCCAGATGGCGGTGCGGAGGATGAGGTCATCCATATTGCGTTCCCAAGATGCTTCGTCTTTGAAATCAACCTGCTCAGTCCGGAAGGTGAGGAATGTCAGGTAGTTGCCCTTCGATGTTTGGACCTTGAGTGGTGTGGAGTGGGAGCGGACATGAGATGTAAGATACGACATGGTGGCTTTGGCGGTTTCCCCGAGTTGAGAAGTGTTGGCCGAGATCCCGTCGAGCTCCATGATGACAGGAAGTGGCACGACGGCGGTCTATCGAAGGCTTTCGATGACCGAGGCGAGCATCGAAAGCGAGGACGGCAGGATGTTGGTATCGACTACCAGAACACTGTAACCAGGTACGGACGGGGTATCCTGTCTTGACGAGCGAG
This sequence comes from Athelia psychrophila, assembly GCA_001630335.1. NCBI lineage: Eukaryota > Fungi > Basidiomycota > Agaricomycetes > Atheliales > Atheliaceae > Athelia > Athelia psychrophila. The sequence goes on from KV417567.1 coordinate 188,814, forward strand.
GGTGTGCGCGGTGCGCAACAGGCGAAGGCGGTGTGCCACGGTCGGCCGACTGCATGAGACTTTGGAGGTATTTCCGTCGCGCCTGTAAAATAAGCGATATCAGCAACAGGTGGTGGAATATGAATGATTGAATTACCTTCAGGGCTTTGACTTCTGGTACGTTGTGGTCGTCTATCAGTCTCAGAGGCCGGGTGGTATTCTGTGCCGTTGTGCAAGGCACGATATACATCGCCGGAAAGGTTGCAGCAGCTCATAAGTAACGTGCGAGAGTCCGCAATGGGTAGAGATTCAGTATGAACGACAAGACTCCTGCCCAGCGCGTTAGCATCACCTATGTATGCACATCAGAGCTCATCATTGCTCACGATGCAACAGACTAGCCAGGGTTTTCGGTGGCGAGGATACCAGTTGGATACCACAATAACAAGGTCAGCGAGTTCCTCATTCCTACTACAGCCACGCCGACACTGGGGCTGGGCGAGCCGTTGATGCGGGCATAGGCTCTACGGAGGTAGAGTTGGATTTGGCCAGGATCTCAGACGGCTGAAGGTGGGGGAAGACATGGGGCGAGCGATGAAGACAAAGGACAGATGCGACCGCGGTGGCTGGGGTACGGGGTATCAACACCAAGGCACATCAACCACCAAATTTCGAAGCCAGTCGCACATCAGGGCATATGAGAGGATGGGCAGGAGATGAACATATGAGAAGCTCATGCGACATGTAAACATTCGATGCAAAATTGATAGATTCAAAGCGTAAAGCACAGAATACAAACACAGTATATGTGGAAAGAATAACTAAGAACGAATACGAAAAGGAAGTAGGAGGCGCTGTTGAAAATACAAATGCATTATTTTAATGCATTTCAAAGGTGCAAATGAAATAAGATGTGATCATTCTGAGCGGAGGGTAGAAGTTCAGCTTAATCAACATCGATGGCCCGACCTTTTCCCTTACCAAAAATTGGGAATTCCTCGTCATCGTCCTCATCCCAGCCAAGGCGGCGCCCACCGCAGTAAGGATTGCCATCGATATCACGATGCAAGGAATCACCGTCGAACGAGCGAATGCGGTCGCATGTCGCACAGTAGACGCGTGCAGATGTGACGGTGTCCCAGGCATCTTGAGGAATCCCGATGCGAGAGTTCCACTCGAGAAAAGCTCGGCCAATCATAGACTCATCGAAATGATGTTCGGGTAGAGTGGGGTTTGAAGACGGGTGGTACTCGAGTAAAGCCGGCGGGGGCATGTTGGGGTCCGCGGCGGGGTGAATCGGAGCTGAGACAGGTTAGCTTTGGCCATAGCTTGTTAAAAAATAGAATAACGTACGTTTGCCATAGATTAGGCCATGGGGGGCCTTTGGCTTGCTGCAAAGACCCCTTGGAGCGTGTGCACGGAAGCCGTCGATCGAGAACTGATTTCTGCAGCCTGTGCAGATCGTCGAGGCGGTAATGAGGAGATGGAAGGCACCAGGACCAACGCCCTGAACAGAGTTGAAGAATTTTGCTGCGGTTCCTATCATCGAATTTTCGAACTCGCGCTGCTCGAAGGGCTTGGGGTTTGAAGCAGGATGGTACCAAAAAAGACTTTTGGGAGGGAGGTCGCGGTCGGCTGCAGGGTGCATGCGTGCTTGATGAGGTTAATTTGATTTCAGTAATGGAAGAGAGATAGAGGAAGGGATATCACGCACTCCGAGAGGCCCCTGACATAAAATCTGATACCTCAGCGGCCCGTTGAAGCACCTCGTCGCCGTCGTCAAAGTTATCGAGGCGCCTGGGGATGTCGCGCGAGGACCCGCTGTGTTGGCTCGCAGAGGGTTGTGAGGCTTCGATCGTGAGACATCAGCAGATAATTAATAAGATCATATCGAAAATACTGACTCGGAGGGCTCCGCGGGTTTCCTTTCGATGCTGGCGTGGAAGGTGGGGTGTTCGTAGCTTGTCTAGACGATTGCGATGCTGTAAAGAGACGCATTCAGTTATTTAAATGCAGAGTGATAGGACGGCTCCAAACGAACGGGTATTGTGGTTGCACGCGCGACTTGAAGCACTTGATGCACTTGAAGATGAGTGAACATACCGGGTGGGGTTCGTAGGAAAGATCACTGCGTATATGGCGTTAGATAATGTGGGTGATATAAGCAAAAATTAATTACCTTTGAAAATACAATTGTGCTGGCGAGCACAAAGTACCCAGCGCGCTTGGCCCCTCTTAGTTTCACGGTAACACTCCATCCTGCAAGATGAAACCTCCCGGAATGCATTGTGTGCATGTGGGCACAATGGCATATCTGAATCTGGGACGTTAGCCAAGCCGCTCGGAGCTACGGCCTTCAGCACCCCAGATTTTAGGCGACGGGATGGGCTAAAAAAAAGCGGTCAGGCATGAACTTTCAGAAATAGCGCGAGGACTAACCCATTCCAAGTCACCCATTCTTTGAGCTCCATGTCGTATGTTGGAACGCGCTCGCCAGAAGTATTGATTTCGTCAAGCTCGTCCTTCAGTTGACGAAGTCGTGCCGGGGACGGATCATGCCCCTGAAGCCTTTCATCCTCCTCACGAGCAAGCTGCTCAGCGCGAGACACAAAGAGAGGTGGCGTGGCGTTGCCAAGTGTTTCCGGTCGGGCAGAGAAATAGATTGGTAGAGAGATATGAGGCCTGTACTGAGTAGGGCGGGCGGGGCGGACTGAGTTCAAGCTTCTGTAGATTGGAGGCATGTTTGTAGAATGAGTCCCAAAACCTTGAGCATTATATGCCGCTTAAGTAGATAACAGTGCTCTTGACTCCCGAACCACTTAGAAAAAAAAGAGAGAGAGTTGCCAAGAGAACCCCAAGGGTGAGCGCTGATGTTGCCCGCCAATGGCAGGCCCGAGCGAGTGCCAATTTCGCCGAATTTTGGTATGAGCTCAAGCTTTCGGGGGCCCCAGGAAGCTCACCCAGGTCTTGTGAGCTCAGTTGCGAAGCGGCGGGGACGAAGGTTGTGGAGCAGAACCTGGAATGGAGAGCAACAGTATATTGAAACATATCCGGTACATATGGCGGGCAGGGGCCCAGGATACGGGGTGGTACTCAGTTTAGAAGTGGCAGACACAAGTTTAGATAGAAGGTGTGACCGAGAGAATCACGTAGACATAGAGAAATAATAATAATGCCTAGGGGTTGAAGGCACGGATAAGGGATGTGGCAATTGGTAACAAAGGAGACGGCGGCTGACACATCTTTCACCAATCTCGGCCGGGAGGCGACCCCTTTAGGCGTTTACAGCATGCGTGCCTGGATCTGAGTAATACCAATCGAACGATCCCTCATCTGAGGAGTGTGCTTCAAGATGACTGGCGGAGAGTTGCTCCTCTGGGCGACGTGTAAGTGACGGGGGAATTAGTCGCACTTGGCGAGAAATTTTCGCAAAGTGCGCTTCGATCACTCTCCCCACCACCACCACCACCACCATCACCCACGCTCGCTGCCACGTCACTGCTCAATACCTTCGTCGCCGCATCACCTTAAGTCTCAAGCCTCTCTCCAGCACCTGTCCAAGTCATCAAATCTCTCTCTGGGTCATGCAACATGTACTGTTGCTCTTCAAGTTTGACACGTCAGCATCAACTTCAAGCACACTGCAAGCTCACACAAGACTGGTCATGTCTCTATACTGTGGCGACGTGTCTCTTACCCTGGCTCTCGAGTCTCCGAGTCTGCCAATCCAGGTCTGCCAAGATTCTCACACAAGCTGTGTGCCAGCATGTCGTCTCGTCGTGCTCCCATCAAAATACCAAGTTCGGCATGCTCTACAAGACCCATCTCACATCCCTCTACAACCAGCTCATTGCCAAGTCAATTGAAGTGCTATCTTGGAGGCGGGTTAGATTGGGCTCGGCAGCTTGGGCTGCCAGGTTGGCTCAGGAGATCGAGATAGTTTAAATAGGTGTCATTTCAACGGGAGGCTATTTAGAATCATTCTGTGTAGTAGTCCACGTAGCTCTAGTGTACATATCTTGAGAAATAAGATACCATTCCGCCCCATCTAATATGTGCATTGTCGGGGCTGGGGATTAGGCGGAGCAAAAAATTATTATTATTGGAAACAAAATAGCTATTTATTGCCCCCTCAGCTGTGGATATCTGGCAAAGAGCGCTGCGGACTGTTCTCAGATATACCCCTCACCAAACGGTTCTAGGACATGACACTTTTCTTCGCTGGGGATATCAGAGCCGTATCGGGAAACAGACGGACCGTGATCGGCGGCGGTAGCCATCCAGTTCTCGCTCAGATATCGGGGCCAAACGGCGGTGTATGAAAGCCATCTTGAACGAAATTTATTCAGTCTGCAACTCACCCAAATATGCGTACGTACTCAATGGAATCAACAGGCCCTTGAAGCGCAATGCAAGGACCCGGTGCCGCATCGGTGACGGTGAGCTAAATTATCCCTTGTCAATAAGCACTAATTTGCAGCTGATTTGAAAGCACTGCGATTGAGTGTACATACCACAGCTGTTGTCCTGCAAATCTGATCGTCATTCAAAAATGTGGAGAACTGCCATGCGCTGGTTCAGCATTTAGAATCTGAGTGGCTGATGTTCAGCCACGCATCTCTGCACACCCTCCCCCCTTCTACATAGCTCCTATTCAGCTTACTGTCTTTCTAGAAACTATCCATACGCTCTCCCTAATACTGGATATCTATTTGAATCCAAATTAAATAGTTTAGAACTGAATGTCAGAAGGGATTTCCGTCAAAATCAGCCTTATTCCTGATTACCATCATACTGCATATTCTACCTGATGCTAATACGATATTTTTACTATCTAAAACTCTTCATTGGACCATATACTAACTACATATCACAGCACAATGCATCTCGCTCACGTGCAGGCTCATATTATGAATGTTTGTATGTCATGATTATTCTGGACTCTACACCTCCTAAACAACGCCTAAGAGGGGCACAATGGCCTATCGTAGCTTCCTTAACCTAGGTACCATGTATAGAATCATGAATATGGGTTTAGAATCGCATACCCATAAGCCCTGGAGCACCCTAGAGACATCCCAATGTAAAAACTTAAAAATGGCCAGAAACTAGGATCTCACACAATTAAAATACGGTATAAATTGTATCTGAGGCTTGTAATAAGTTTCTGTAATGTATATACATGTATCCTATGCGATAGAATTTCAGCAATGTAAATGTGGAGAGAGGGGAAGCCAGAATACACGAGGAAATCGAGATCCCAACAGAGTTTCGTGCTTGATACTTCCAATAACTATGAATTTACATTGAGGGATGGCCACAACATCGATCTTCAAAAACGAACACTTGGATGGTACTCTATACACACTATATGTATGTGTCCCGGTGTCCGATCTAATTTATTCAGAACGGATCCATGTAGATTGAGCAAAATGCAAAACAGCAAGATAACGGCCCAATCGGGCATATCGCAGATCTATCCCTTTATTCTCACTCAAATCAGCTCCGATATTAATTTAGAGACTTGCAGCATATGCATATATATATGCGGTACCTATGTAAGAAAGGAACAACATTAACTCGCAGCTTGGAGCCCGCTATCGAGCGAGCTACGATGCACAACGGGCGCGCCACAAACGATCGAGATTATCGTTTAGCGCCCGTCGTGATCGTGCCAAGTCTGCGAGTTTACAAGTCCGTAGCGCTGGATGATATCCCGGCATCTGTAGTATATCCAAGATGACTGCAAGATTCATGCAGTCATCCAATGCCGGCAGCAGTCAAAACACGCGTAGGATACATCTTAGATAAGGGCCTCGGAGGCCCATTGCTAGTAACATAGGAACCCACCCTCCGAGGTCGTGGGATCATCTAAAACCTGCTGCCATGGGTGCGCTGCATTACCAAAATTGTGAATATCGTGTGAACATATCATGAACAACTGAACCAAACTTGCCTTCAAACACGTCTGGAGGATCGAACTTGTCTGGATTGCGTTGCTTCGTGATGGGCACTTCTTCGCTGACCTGCACAAAGTTCGCGCGCGAGGTCAGATACGCGATGCTGCTAGACATGATCGTAAGGAGCTACATTATCGTGCACCAATACCAGCCCCATCGTCAGTGTGCGCACAAAACTTGGGTCTACTGACGCACCTGCTGAATTTCATCCTGGAGCTGGGTGATGCGGTCCATATGAGATAGTTCCTGAATCATTGCGCGGCCTCCCAGCCCTTTCCCTTTCCCGTTGTTGCCTCGAGTCTGCCGGCAGAATGGGTCCTAAGTTACAGCCTATTCAGAGGGTTTTCCGGCGAGATTGAGCAGCAGCCCGATTCCCCAATCCGGGTCCAATGTCACACGCCTGCCACTGCTCCTTGACCTCGATCTTCGACGTCAAGTCTCGACGGCTCCCCCTTACTCTACTCAACAACTCAGAATCAGGAGCTATGGGCAATGATGGCGGCAGTATCCCCGACCGGCGCGACCTGGTAAAGACCAAGGTCAAAGCAGAGCAGGCCGACAAAGCGAATCAGACGCGCGCAAGGTGGTTCTTCTGTGCGCTTTCCAAGGTGCGTCCCCACTCACTCCAGACCCACTCAGTTAGGCTTATGGCATGGATGAATTGCCACTCGGAATGTGCAGCAAGAGTTGAGAGAACCGATAGTCGCATGCGCGTTGGGAAAGCTGTACAACAAGGATGCGATAATCGTATACCTGCTCGATAACTCGGCGTATGGCGATGGGGAGAAGATATGCAGTCACATTCGGTCGTTGAAGGTGGGTACCACTGTCTTATGGCTCTCTAATCACTTAACATACTCACGTATCGTTCATCATGCAGGATGTGAAGACGCTGAAGCTCACGCCCAACTCCGCGCCCTTGTCGAAAAGGCGGTCGAGACCTCCACCTCCGAGCGTCCTCAGTTCGCATGCCCGCTTATGATGAAGGAGATGAACGGCGTACAACCATTCGTCTACATCCTCACCTGCGGCTGCGTGTTCAGCCAAGCCGGACTCAAAACCGTCTCCGGCTCCGGATCCGCCTCGCCCAAGAACGACGACGACGACGCAGAAAAACCAAAGCAGCAGCAGATGGAGGTCTGCCCGCAATGTGCCGCCAAATTCGACAAGGCCACCGACGTGCTCACGCTTAACCCGTCCATGGTGGAGGAGGAGCGCATGTTCGCCGCTATGCTCGTCCGGCGTGCCGCAGAACCACCGAAGAAGTCGAAGAAGCGCAAGGGCGCGCCCGCGGACGAGGGGGGTGCACCGGCGGCGAAGAAGACGAATAACAACGCGCATGCGAGCATCAGCGCGGCGTCGCGCGCGGTGGTGTCGAGCCTCGCGTTAGAGCAGGCGAAGACGAAGGCTGGGATGAGTGAAGCAGTGAAGAGCCTGTATAGCAAGAAGGGGGAGGAGCGGAAGGAGACTTTCATGACTATGGGCACGTTTACGAGGGTACGTCGCGTTTTGTTTCTTGGCTCCTGGGAGAGCATATGCTGATAAATCTGTTTTAGTATGCGTAGATTCGAGCGAGGGTAGCCTGTTTTGTATTGTGCTATGATATAATTGTATTATTGACATTTGCGTATGTTATTTGAGGTCGAGTCGGACCAGGCTGAAACCATGACACTCCGATTCACCCATCTTGAAAACCTCTTCAAATGTCTACCATCCACAAGATCAACACTTGCCTCTAGATCCTGTAATGGCACACGAAGCGTAATAATTCCTTGTATGGAGCATCGGACACTCAACAACGGGTCTGAAAAACGGTGGCCATCGGCGAATGAATTGAGGCACAATTTGACACGATGTTTGAAGTGAGTGAATTGGTCCATTCGGTTGTAGGGAAACGGTTATCTGCGTGTTTCCATTCCCGGCCTCGCATGTTGCTTGCAGATGAGGCACTCCACGTGCCTCCTGCGATGACGACTTGAGTCTAGCATTCCATCCAGATAATATCATCGATACCCAGGCAAAATTCCTATCCACCCGTCCATTTCACGGAGTCAGATATCGATATTTGATCGTGGCACTTCAAGTTACCTGAGAACCGCCTGGGTAGAGAAGATAGTGATGTCAAGTTCGTTTTTAGATGTCCCATGAAAACGCGGAACACTCGAAGTCGGGCACTCAGTTGAGTATCGCAGCACAGCGCATTCGTTTACGATATTCGGCCGAAGTCTGCCAGACACATGGGGCCAGAAACTGACAGGATGATGACGCTTATTAGAATGGAAGACTTAGGGAAGACTTCAGGAATACACACCCTGGCGCCGATCATTCGCCACCACTTTACTCTACACTCACCGGTGATGTACATATGCTCCCGCCTAATACCTTGAACGATGTCAATTCGTTCCACCCGTGCCTCTGAACTTTTGGTCCACAGAAGCTGAAGCCTACACTCGGCATACAGCCCCATTCGGAAGGACTGAAAGTCCACTTCAGCCTCCCCCGCTGCAGCCACCCGCAACCACAGTAATATGAGGTATCACATTTTCTCGCTGAGCACTGGGAACGTTGTATAATTCTAAAATCGGTGAGTAGCGGGTATGATACAATATTATAGCAGGATTGGGTGACGGTAGGCACATTAATTCACATATTTATTCAAAGCTACTATGTTGGACGTGGAAGCGCCTCCAAGCTGTATAACTGGGGTAAGGGAAGCACATCCGTCTGAAACGCGCCATTGATTGCGGTACTGGTCAAACCGAGCTGAGTGGATGTATCATCCATCTGCCCCAGCGCAACACCTCGAAATACAAGACATGCCATTATGTTTGTGACGCCGAGATATACGCCGGTGAGATCGTAGTGCAGCCAGTTGTAATGGTTGGAAGGGGAGGCGACGAACACCAAGTTGGCAAAGAAGAACACGACAGCCACACTGCATCGACAGATGGGGGTAAGAGTTGAGGTTCCAAGGAATTTGAATGAACTGTACTGAGAACTTACAGGTAATACAACTGGCCGCCTTTCATGAGGGACCTAGAGAGGCTGAAAAGACCCTTTCCAGTTACTATTGACAACAGCTGCGAAAACGAAGCGATTCACGGCGGCCCGGATAGTTGTTGGATAATACAAAACGGCAACTGTAAGAGGACCTCAAGCTCTAACTGAAGGCCACGATAATGTAGGGTCCAGGGCTCTTAAAGCAGCGCCTACGTGAGAGAGCTCCATCTGAACTAGACCAAGCCTTCTAGCGTGGGTTACACCGATAACTCGGAAAGTGTGGGGGCGTTCTTCACGACCCCAGGGAGTTTTTTACTTGTAGAGGCGGTTAAGTACAGTTGGACGAGCCAACCACACCCGATACCTGGCAGATTAAAATCTCGCCAGATAAGAAAACCCGTACCGCTAGTTAGAATGATGTCGACGGAGGATGTTAAGTCGGCAGTTAAGAATGGAGTGGAAGACGTTCGAGGTGTTGGATCGCGGCCTCGGTAGTGGGCTGTGAAAATCAGATATGTAATGAACCGTTAGTCGTGTGTAGCTAGGCTTTAGACAGCTAAGTATAGATAGTCCGTAAACGTTATTGGACCTTGGGAAGATGGGGCTGCAGGCGTTTTAAACTTTCTCAAACCAGCACTCCGCGTGTGATTTTCCGCGCTTTGTGGCAGTACCTGCTCGACAGTTTGCTTTTAGCGGTGACGAGCATAGAGTAGATGAGTTATAGACGCCGCTAGAGTCACTTAGAGCACGGGTGCTGCTGTTTGAAAAGGATCGGTACCAATGAACGCCTAAGCGGCCAAACGTAGCAAACCCACTTTAGAGTTTAAGGCTGTGAGGTTTTGAGTCCTTGTCGCGCTTCTGTTAAGCAGCGCGCAGACATGACCTGCCGCCCCTAGTAAAGAGTATACAGGACGGCCCCTTATTTTGTCTACGCCGTAAGCTCCCATTGGCGTAACAGTATTTCGTTAAGGCACCACGCGGCTTGGACGTTCCGAAGAAGTGGTCCATGGAGCGAAGAGCACTGTGCCGTAAATTTAAAGTGGGTGTCAACAAGGAGGACCGACTGCCAAGTCACGGCTGTGCTAGTACCAAGGAGTTCGCGGACCCTCGAATACGGCACCCGTTGATACGAAGTCTGCACAAAACTTCTATGTAAGCCTTCTTGGGCCACGACTACATACGTGACCAACCGGTGGTGAGATAGCGTGACTTACGGCAACGGCTGTATACTAACAACGAACGATACAAAGAGAAGAAAGAAAGAAAAGAAAGAAAGAGAGAAACATTAGGTAAAGGAGTAACAGCACCAACAGGGGAATAGAGGAAAATGACATAGTGTGACAAAGCGGGGACGTCCCGTAGCGCTAAGACCCTAACGTGCCGCGTCTATATCTTTTTGTGGTATATATGATTTACTTAATTACGGGGTGATGTTTTCTAGTGTTATTTACTGGGACTCAAAATGTGCAATGCTGTCAATGCTCTGTAGCATGGTCAAGATTGTGAAGGGTCATTTGATAGGAAAGATAAGGGGGAGACGGTTAGCGTGTTATGTAAACTCGCCAGCACAGGTGACGGGCGTGCGCAAGTCCGTTGGGCTGTGGTGGATAACGAATTTGTGCTTGTAGCACCCTTTATTAAATGTTTAAACGTGTCTTTTGTTTTTTTAACTTCAGGAGTGCGCGTTTAGTGTACATGCGAATATTATCCGAGTAACAGGTCTAGTCTTCTCCAGATTCCTAAACGACTCGTTTCGTCAGAGTGAACGATGTAGTGGCAAATGAAGAACAGCTCCTTTACTAGCGAACGTGCCATGATTTATACCAGATAATGAACTGTAGTACGCGATTATCGTTTGACTAGTCTTGAAGTGTTGAGCAGTCGATCGTGTAGCGGTAACCTGGTCGCGCTTTGATTGGGGGTCTAAGCAGGCCTAACACCGACCGCATACAGTCGGTCCCTGTCGTTTCGTAAGCCGACTAGATCCAGGTTTCATGCGCTATAAACTGCTCGATGTTTGACTTCCCCGCGGTAGAGAATCGCAGGTCGGTGACCCGCGTAGGACCTCAACGGGCTTGCGGAGTTTAAATCTTGACTGCATTTGGTTGCCGAGGGATTCATATGATTTGTTTAACTACTGGTTTTAACTACGCCAAAATGTTACTATCTAGTGTTATCACTGGGACTCAAAATGTGCTACTCTCAATCCGGGCCCTCTGTAGCAGTAAGTTCGGAAGCGTCACTAGATAGGAAAGATGGGGGAGACGGTTACAGTCCTAGGTCACGCCAGCACAGGTGACGGGAATCACAAGTCCGAAGAGCGTCATCGATAAAGAAGTGGAGCTTGAACCACCATTTACAAATATTTAGTAACATTTTGGTTGGGGAAGGAGTGCGCGCATAGTCTACATGCGAATACTAACCGATAACAGGTATAGTCTTCTCCAAGTCTAACGAAGCGTTTCGTCAGACTGAACCAGGTAGTGGCAAATGAAGAACAGTGCCACGCGACGAGCAAAGAAACAAGATATTGAACTGTAGTACGCGATTATCGTTTGAAGTCGTGAAGGGTTGAGCAGACGAACGAGGAGCGATAACGTCGATGACCATCCAAAGAAAGAGAACGTATACTAGTACCTGATTTGGTTAAAAGTATCTTGGCGATCGTTTGACCCACTTGACGTGCTGCGAAAGGCGTCCCGAGTGTTACTCACGTAGGCACCGCTAGCGAAGGTGTAGAAAAAACAAAAAAGAGGCGCAGGCGCGGCACATGGCCGTTAGGGCTTGGTATTGTTATGACAAGCCGCGAAACACCCGACAGTGGCGTTCACAACCCTAGCCAAAACCGCGTAAGCTCTATGCACCGCGTCCAGTCATAGCCAAGTCAAGTAGAGCGCGAAGTATAGGTTGAGCAAGGAATAGGACCGTCTTGCACAAGGTATGTGACGTATGACGTGGTTATGGTGATAGTTTATATGGAGGTATGGTCAGTACTATTGTAAAAAAGTGCTGTGTTACCAGAAAGACCGCTAAAGGATGGCAAACCGACGGCTGCGATACTGGCGCCCACTGACCGCTAGAGCGCAGG
>KV417567.1:207210-239560 GCA_001630335.1 Athelia psychrophila
ACATATGCTCCCGCCTAATACCTTGAACGATGTCAATTCGTTCCACCCGTGCCTCTGAACTTTTGGTCCACAGAAGCTGAAGCCTACACTCGGCATACAGCCCCATTCGGAATGACTGAAATTTCACTCGAGCCTCCCGCTGCAGCCACCCGCAACCACAGTAATATGAGGTATCACATTTTCTCGCTGAGCACTGGGAACGTTGTATAATTCTAAAATCGGTGAGTAGCGGGTATGATACAACATTATAGCAGGATTGGGTGACGGTAGGCACATTAATTCACATATTTATTCAAAGCTACTATGTTGGACGTGGAAGCGCCTCCAAGCTGTATAACTGGGGTAAGGGAAGCACATCCGTCTGAAACGCGCCATTGATTGCGGTACTGGTCAAACCGAGCTGAGTGGATGTATCATCCATCTGCCCCAGCGCAACACCTCGAAATACAAGACATGCCATTATGTTTGTGACGCCGAGATATACGCCGGTGAGATCGTAGCGCAGCCAGTTGTAATGGATGGAAGGGGAGGCGACGAACACCAAGTTGGCAAAGAAGAACACGACAGTCACACTGCATCGACAGATGGGGGTAAGAGTTGAGGTTCCAAGGAATTTGATGAACTGTACTGAGAACTTACAGGTAATACAACTGGCCGCCTTTCATGAGGGACCTAGAGAGGCTGAAAAGACCCTTTCCAGTTACTATTGACAGGACGCGAGATCGCCAGTCAGCCGCGGTCACAGCGTCGGCAGCCAAACGGTAGGAAATCGCCAGAAAGACCATTGTGTCGTGAAAAAATGTTATCATGACTGGTAGGGAGGTATATTTGATAGTGCTATTGGTGCAGTATGCAGTGTATGGAACACGTTCTGCCAGGATAAGGAACGAGTTGGATATGAAGCGCGAGATGAACTGAACCGATACTGACCTGTGCCACGTATCTCGAATGCGCTAAAACCGAACCCAACACTTGTGGTGACAGCCCATAAAGCGCCGAACAGCATTGTTATGGTTCGGGATTGCCGGTACACGGCGCGGACGCGGAGAAAAAACAAAAAGGATGTGGAAGCGATCGCCACGGATGCACTCATTGTGAGCCCTGCGAAAAGCGTCGTGCATTTCACCCAGTTTGCTACCGGTTCTATGAAAACGGGTTAAGTCCATGATCATATGCAAGAGAGAGAAACTTACCGGTAGCTGCAATAGCGAAGAGCAAGCAGACGAGTTGGGAAGTGCTGAAGTTTGCTATTAGCGCATGATGTCAAGTGTACAGAACAAAGAAACGAGCAGCGCACCGCGACAAGAAGTAAACGGTAATCGACCAAGTCAGACTGCTTTGCGAAGCAATCTGAACCTCTTCTGATATGGACAATAGCCAATCATAAGCGTACATCTGATTCGCGGGTGAGGAAGGGGTTGGTTTTACAATGATTTATAAACATTTACCACCAAGTTCGAAGTGAATAGATAGCTACTGCGAGAAGCCTGAACACTAAGGGCAGTGGACACGACCGCACTGGATCCTGACATTGGCAGAGGGGGTTTAAAGGATAGATCACTGCGAAGGCTTGAATGACGAAGTCTCCCGGGCCTAACTCTCATCGTGTAAAACTCAGGGTCACTATTGTGATCTATCATTGTAAAACCGCATCAATTTTGCATCAATTTGTTTAGTATACATAGGGAGACATAGGGTTACCAGTTCTATTCGGCGTACCGCCAACTCCAGGATGCCCCCAGGGGCGGACGCTAAAAAATGGCGCCCCCTCAGTTAGTAAATCGTCAATATCGCATAAGTTACCTTCAGCCGAAGGCTGTGCTGTCCCTGGCTGACAGACCCCAGCCACAAGCGCGAATCTGGCGGCCAAATTCGCGCTCGTAATGACCATCTGCTCTGGAGGTATGGTTCGATCAGTCTTATTACGTGATGTCGTAACAAACCATATTTAGTACAGTGCAAGCCATCATTTCCTCGCAAGTGGTATGTAGCGTGGAATTTTGCTCCAAATCCTTAGAAATTTCACATCTGGCAAGGAACCTATGAAAAGAATGTGATTTACGATGAGACTTCAATTTTTTTATTTTCTGTCCAAATCGGGAAATTAATTCCCACGATGTTCATATTTGCAAGGTGGTGTCGGGTTCCCGGCGCGTGCGCGCAGGAACCCGCTCAAATGTATTGGGCGATGCAAGGCCAAATAAAAAGTAGTGTACAAGTGTTAGAACTGGTACACGAACCGTAAATGTCGTAACTGTATGGGTAATTTATTTGCTTTTGTAGTGGGGATTAAACTAACTATATATGGTGTTTTTCAATATCTGGCAGTGAATAGATGCGAGCCCTGCACGGGCGAAACAGTGTGATACAGTAAAAGGAGATAAGGGGACAACCACGACAATGAGGAAATGGATTACAAAGAGAGAAAGAAAGAAAAGAAAGAAAGAAGAGAAACATAGCAAGCAACAATCATATGTCGGCAACGGCATTCAGTGCGATAGAGTGGTGGCCAACCAGTGCATACATCAGCACCGGGTTCTTCCGAATGTATCTTCAAAACACGTCTGAAGCATAGTTGCCCACGGCATAAGCTCCCAGGCGCTTGAGGAACCATGATCGTGTCGGCACTGAACCGTCAGCCAGGAGGAACAACTGTGGGTGAAATTTAAATGCCGTGTCACGAGAAGCGAGGTACCTGGTGAAGAAGCCTTGCAGGTTCGGCGCACCACGGAATTGCTTTATGACAATGCGGTTACCCTCGAATGCCGCATCTGTTTTATTCCCCGGCAGGACATATGAGAAATGATCCCCGCCGTCCAGTACAGACGCGCGACGAATTGTCTTCGCGCTGTTCCTGAGTTTTGGAGTGTCGGAATTTGAGATTTCACCCAAACGATGCAAACCGGCGAATCCGCAAGTAACCATGGCTAGGAAAAGTTTGTCGTCGTGGGCACGAGATTCACTGAGATCGCCGCAGATATTGAGTAGATGAGATACGAGCAGTGGCGATTTTCGTTTGACAGCTCGTCCATGACGGTGTTTCGCGCCTTTTAGTGTGCGCCTCACGACCAAACTCTTTCAAATTTTGCGGACGTCGGGGTAGAAGGGTTCCAGGTTATTGCAAATGCCTGATAGATATGAATCGACAGATTTCGGATCGATGTGTGCTGATTGCCAAGTAATGTATAGACTAAAAGTGTCGGGTGATGGCTCCGGCGCTAGGTTGTGGAGCTTGCAGAAGGTGAGGTAAGAATTGACGGCTGAATTGTAGGAGGCAGCTGTAGTAAGATTGATCGCCATGCCCAAAAGAATAGACCGCTCTAAAATTAGACGGTCCATAGCCCACACCAACCGAGCAGGTTGACATGAATTGGCGGAGATGTTCATTTTTTGAGGGACCCCAGCACTTCTTGCGGGGGTGTGAAAGGCTCAATAGCCACATTGGGTGCGATCTTCCGAACCAGATCAAGTCTACCTCGAGAGAGTGCATCCGCGACGAAATTCTCGGGACCTGGGATGTAATAGCACCGGAAGTCAATCTCGAACTCCAGGAGAATGTCAACGGCAAAACATAATAGGTTGTTGATAGGCCCGGCGGCACTTAGCGAAGCAAAAGCGTCGACAGTGTTTGTATTGTCTGAGAAACACGAAACGGTGGGCGCATAACCATATTCCGCACACGACAGCTAGTGCCTCGAAGAAGAATATAATGCCGCTAGGGCTCTCCCCTGGTACTAGTGAATGGAACCCGGTGTGTTCACTCAGGAACCAGATGCCCAAACCCTTCAAGGAGGCGTCTGTAAACATCGTGACAGAGATGTCGCCGAGATCACTGCGCCCCCACTCCATGGACATCAAGAAATGGACGCCGGTAGAAGCCCACGTGCGACTAGCAAACCAGAGCAGCTCTGCCGCAATCTTGGTGTTCATGCGGACCCGAGTGTGTGGCTCTGAGAGCCCGGCCATTTTAGCGTAGAGCCCTGACAGGCCAGGCCGAAGCTTCGGGTAGGCGTTAAGTGCCTAGTTCATTCATCCGACCATCCGCTGGCACTCTCGTAAGGTTTTAGTCGCTCGTGGTCGCCCGAAATCCAAGCATGCCGCAGCAAGGGCATCACGTTTTTCGGTTGGCATAGTCACAGTATTCACGTTGATGTTGACTGTAAAACCTAAAATGGGCAGCACACGCCCAGAGATCTGCTTCTCTTCATCATGAGGCAGACTAATCTCGTCCCATAGCGAAAGGAGTTTAGTTTGAGGTGCCGGGAGAAGCTGCCCATAAGGCTCGTACATCTCTAGATCGCCGGCGACACTAACACCAAAATGGTCGTCAACGAAGCACATGAGCCACTCGATGAATCGTTTCACCACGGCGATCCAGATTACCAGCGAGATGAAAGAGGCCCAGATCTTCATCGATCTGCGCCCACCAAAGTTGTTACACCTGTCAACATGGCGCTTCCCAAATATGTTCACGACCTGCTTTAGCTGCCATAATGGGTGCATCAGCATCTGCCGATAAGCCGCCTTCACATCTGATTTCCACAGCTCCAGGTGAATAGCAGCGGTCTTGGTTACAGGTCCCTTAGCCACTAGAACCTTGCGACATATGGCACGTACTGCTGACCCCAGCGATTTAATGCCATCAAGTTTTACACCCGCAATACTGGCCTTAGTGATCATAGAGTTTGGGGAAAAGTCGCCGGCGGAATGATTCACAACTATCTGAAGTGCGAATAGATCAAAGCTTCCGGGCTTGGGAACCGCGTGGACAGGTATTTCGTACATTCCAGGAAGAAGTGCGTCAAAGGCTGGCGAGAAGCGCTCGGCCTTAATCTCCTTTTTGATCTGAGTGTGCAGGAAATCCTGCTCGTGTTGGTCTGTGGGCACGCGAGAGGGGCATTCACGGATTGGAGCATAGTCGACACTAATTTCCGCCCACGGCCAGAAACCTTCTCGTAGACCACGAATAACAGACACAACAAACAATGGATTTGGGTGATCGGCTAGAAGCGCCTCAAATTTGTCAACATCAATATTACACACAATCTTGAATAGGTCCGGATTATCGCATATTGTTTTCTGGTTTTCTTCATTAAGTAGTTCGGATTCCGGCGGTCCAGGGAGCGGAGCCGCCGATAGGGAATACAATGCAGTTGCACTGTTCTCGTCCACACTAGCCTCGTTCCACAGCAGGTCACGGAGGTGACGCGGACGGCGCGAGCGCGCGTCCATATCAAGCCTTCTTCGGGCACTCCGATCTTCTGTGGGCGCCTCAGCAGTAATCCCCTCCGACACGTGAATCACACATGTGTTTAAACTTGCAGGTCCGTCAGATGCACCGGTTAGAGTTCCATTGCTTACAGATCTAACTAGTGTCTCCTGATCCAGCACCACAAACTTTCGCTTGCGAGTGAGTGGCGGTGCTTCCCGAAGCGCCGACCCCTGTTGGGCTAAGGTAAGCCATCTGGAGGGCTGCGAAGGCGCCAAACTGATTGAGCTCGAGGTGGGGGGACTCGCAGACGTGTTTCCGGATTGCTCTATCGAGCGCGATGACAGCGCTGTGATGTCCCGGCTGGAGTGCTCCGAAGAGGGCCTTGATGTAGCCTCTATAGGCTCGAAGCTCTTCCTGGCGGTGTGGGTACATGTACGTAATGGCGTCCGCTGCCAAGTCGAATGTATGGTACCATTCGAGGCCCGTGGAGACGGGCTTCGAAGCTCGGCCGGTTCCGCCGGTTGAGATGGAGATTTCCCCGACTTTGTGCATAACTTTATCGTCAAATTCGGATGAAAACGCCCCTGAGTTGATCGCGTCGAGGTTGACTGGACGGTTGGCGAGGACGCGCGACCATTCCGAGTCAGGGAGGGGGGGCAGATGCCCGCTACCACTGAATTTGAGTTCCCATTTGGCCCGTGCAGGAATGAGGGTGTATTGACCGGCGAGCTCGCGGGTCTTGCGGCAGTTGTCGACGAGGCCCAATCCGTCGAGGAATTTCGTGGTGAATGATCGCGCAAATGGGAACTTAGAAGGGTCTTGTTTGGCCCTCGATCGCTTAACCGATCACCCAGATCTGGCTTTGCCTTCAAAGCTGCTCTCACTCGATGGATCAGACTCGGACGGGTCACTTCCTCCCCGCTGCTTCTCTCGTCTCTTTCTCTTGCTCGTGTTGGTGGCGCTAACTGATCGAGAAGCTGTGGCGGCGACCCCATATCTCCTCCTATTCTCCGCAGAAGCGTTAATTTCGTTGATTTCATCGATCTGCTCGAGGTAGACGGCCACAGTTGCAGACTTGTCGAACTTGGCGTCTGATCTGGCACAATCTCCGACACATTGGAAGATTTCGGCTTGGGCGGCAAACCTTTCGACCACCCCCTGTCTGTACCTGTCAATGATGGCGCTAAGGGTGGCGGTGAGTGGGTCGGCATCGTGGATAGCTTCGTGTTCACTAGCCATGGGTTGTATGGCTGGACTGAAGGGCAACGGAGGGACGGTATAGCGGATGGAATTATCACGTAGCGTACATAGATAATGGGAAAAGAAAAGGGAATGCACCCCTTTCCTCTTCTGTGAGCGCGGTATGCCCTCTGATCCCAGCCACCGCATGTGCGTGCAGTGGCGTGGATCGCGAACACTGACAAAGCACGTCAGCTGCAACTGTCCTGGGCTCGCGGAGCCGGTGTGCGATGCGATTGGACTCATGTAAATATATTTAAACACCATCAAATTTTTTATTTTCTGTCCAAATCGGGAAATTAATTCCCACGATGTTCATATTTGCAAGGCCATTCAAAAAATTATTTTCGCTGGAGGGCTTGAAAGGCTTTGGGGTATATCAAAAGGCCTTCTGTGCATGTTTTCATATGATTTTAGCCAGATCTGATACCTGTAGTGGCTTCCGGCGTGGTTGGGGAGGTGGCACTATATCCCGGACTGGGCACTTAAAATGTTCACTTTTCCTCACATCAGGAGTTTTCTAACTTTTTTTTGACTGGACCTGCACTCTATCTAAGCCTATCACAGGTACAATTGAGGGAAAATATAATGTTCCCACAATCACTGCGTTTCCTGCAAAGTTTTCAGGGGGGGGGGGGATACATTGTACAATTTAACTCTGCATGTGAGGATATTTGAGAATTGCGGGATATTTAAATGAGCCAGTGGTTGCAAAATACAATGTACCAAGTGGTTTAGCAAGCCAAACAATGGTCATTTCATCGGAGTCTGATCAAACAAGTCACTTGCGGACACTCACTGCATCCCCCCTTCTCAATCCCCTCCCAGCGCCAACTTTTGTGTCTACCTACTGGAAACTTATAATCCCTAACCTTGCCAATGCGTCCAAGGCCAGGATTGAAATGTCTTGGTTGAAATATGATTCATCAATGACTTGTCCCTATGGACATCCGCTCCCTCGAATGGCCACCCCGCCAGCCACTCCGAGAGTCCCAGAACCCCATGGCTGCACATGCTGTCCTCCACAAATAGTCTCCTTGGTGTAGTGGTTTCCCGTAGCGTCAAGATGAGCCATATTGGAGTCCGTACCTCTGCAGATTAGCCTGAGCACAAGTTGGATGGCGACCATGACAGTCCTTCTTTCTGGGCCCCTGAGTCAGTGACTTACTGCGGCTAGCCCTTGGATCCAGGGGAATCACTTACAGGTCTATCGCCCGACGGGCCGACCTTGTGCTGGGTGCCGTGAAGACCGTGCATGCTCAGGATGGTGTTTCTGATGGCTATGCTGCTTCTCAGGGAATACACGTGCCATCACAGGATGGTTTAGTCTTTCCGCTTCACCAACTTTGCCTTCCACATCAATTCCTGGACCTTATCACATTCGTCGCTCCGCCAATCCCACCCCTCAGAATGATACACCGACCATTGGGCTTGCAAGGTAATCTTTGTATTGCATCTATCACCCTCCCAATCTGTCAAGGACCATCAAGCTTGCCTCAAGCACTATCTTGCCTATGTCAACACATTGTTGCAGTAGGGACCTCGACATCCATCACTACCCCTTTCTTGGCTTTCGGAAACTCAGTGCACACTCTAGCATCAACTTTTATCGAATTAGTTAAATTTTTATCCCATCAACAACTCAGCACAGCTGTGATTAAAGTGTGAGGACAGGGCAGAAGATATGGTGGGTGGCGGGCAGGGAGCGGCTGCCGCTTTGCATGCTGTATTATTTACATTTGTACCTGATATTGGATTTGAAATATATACTTATTTGTTCCTTGCAATGCTCAGGTGGATACATGAATAAGGCAAATGATCAGAGAGGAGATATACCAGGTACCCGATGTCGGCTACACCAGATTTTTTAAATAGCATCTGTCACCACCAGCAGATTGTTTTGCTGGACACGGGGGGGTTGGGAAGGATTATGTTAGTATCACTTCTCGATATACTGGCTCAAGTAATGTCAGATATCCCCCGGGGCCTGGATATTCAAGTTATCCCCCACCATATCTCCCAGTTAGAAATTTAGCAGGATAAGCAGTGAATGCAGTTGAGCTCAACATTTTCACAGCCACTTTATGGTTAAGGACTAGCCACAAAGTGATGCTGTGCACTGTATGTACCCGACCGTACCCCGGCCAGGCCGGATGTGGCTGCTACCACAGTGAACATTTTCCTTGTCTCTAGTCACATTATGCTATTGGGATCACAATTATCAAGCCATTTCTTTGCCATACAGATAAACTAATCCAAACTTAACCCAAACCTAACCCCGCCCCCACCCCCTCCCCTCCCCCAGAAATGAATATCCTTGTTCTAACCTCTAACCCCCTCTAACCCCAAACCGCTAACCCAAACTGCTGACCCTGACCTCTAACCCAAGCCCCCAAACCCAAACCCAAACCTATATGTACTTTGAGGTGCCATCAATCCACTTGGCTTTCTCAGCACCCCACGTGCTATATATGCTTTGTCATTCGGAGCTCCTTTCTTCGACAACACGATCCTGGGGCTCTTCAAGCCTCAAATTTACATCTCAAAGTTGTTGGCAAGTCCCGGATGCAACATGACTAACAGAGGGGACGTAGGCTAATTTAAGTGACCCATTTTTTGATTTCTTGGCGAGAACTTCACGGTGCACGTCAGTTGCTGAGATTATTGGGCTTCACATCGCTTTCTCAGGCGTGGACCCCTCCAGAATGTCATGTGATGAATATATACAACTTTCTCCCTCCATCTGAAGCTTTTATGTGGGTGGTTATATACAGAAACAATCAAGAAGGTGAGCCGAACTGCAAGCACAGGCACACCACATTGGTACTAACAAGGTCACCTCCCGCCGCTCGGCAACACATGTGTGCTGATGGCCCCAACTTCAATGATCAGGATTGTGGCGGCAATAGTGTTGCCGGGAGGTGAGGTTAAGGTAAGGTTAAGGTTGCAGCCCCCTGTAATCTTAGGGACCTTGAGGTCACCTAAGGTGAGGTTAAGGTACCTCAAGGTCGGTACCATTAACTGTGGCACAGCTAGGTTCCTGCTCTCCTACCCTCTAACCTAGTCAAATGGATTTAACAAGTAGTGAATACAATAGAATTAATCTAAACAATTTCCTCAGACATGGTATGGTCCACCACATCATATTCCCTCAGAAGCAACCAATAACTCAGTCAATTCATCAATGTGCCCTTCTGCAAAGCAGTTCCACGATCTTCTCCGGGGATACATCTGTCATGGAAAGCTCATGCATCAGGCAAATATCTGGGCGCCAAAAAAGCTCGCAACCTCTCGTAACCTGCCCAACTGGCCAACCAGTTGAGACTCACAATGTCTGGTTGCCAACTGGTTGCCAACTGATCAATCGGGCACATAATCTGAACATATGACACACTTTTCTCGTACATGGTCTGTATTCAGAAACTGGGAATTTGGCAAGGAGTACGGCGGGGATGGCAGTAATTTGTTGACTGACATCAGTCAACCATGATATGAGCCTGCGGCAGAGCTTGTAATTTTAGTTACAGTACTTTGTTGAAAATGCAAGCTCGGTGTCTATTGCCGCTAGGATCTGTCAGGCCAATGCCTCGCCTGACAGATCCTAGCGGCAATAGACGCCAAGCCGTCCCCAACCTACATATTACAGCGGCACATTCTGTATTGAATGTCCTAGAATAATCAATTCATTTCATTACTAGTACTACACATACAAAGCCCAAAAATGCTCTTTGTTTGCATAGTGATTCAACCAGAATTCAGATCTATACTCAAGACTAGTGAGACATGGGTTTGCTTCAGGGCCAAACCGAGGGTGCCTTTAGAGTATGCGGCATATGAATGCAAATTTCAATTCACAAGAGTAATGTTACAATCAAAAATATGTAACAATGGCTGATGGTGTACGATAAGCGGGGTGGTGGTCACACATAGTAAGTCTAAATTCCAGCGGTAGCTGGGGTGACCTTAGTTGTAATAAGTAAATCAGAGGTGTCCTCCAGCTCTCTACAGGGGAAAGACACTCACTGTGAACCCATGGAGAGCCGAATACACCATCCCATCGCCTCCCAGATCTACCTGGGGTATCCCCCGTGTGCTCATGAAGGCTTGTAAACACATGATCTGTAGGTCCATATCCTGGTGAACAGTGTCCAAATGCTGAGTGCAGTGAGTGAGGTGAGCGATGAGCATTTGGTATTTGGCAATCATGTCTTTTGCACTGTGCTTTTGTGAGCGGGCGGTATCACGGCTGGTGCGTGCAACATTGAGCGCATTGCACAAGGTGGCAGGAAATTCTGCATCCAAGTCCAAGGACAGATTCAAAACCTATGGTTTCAAGTTATCAATATGGGCTATTCTGATGATGCGAGTGACTCACTTTGCAAGGTCTGAGCCAGGGGAGCTGTGCACATTAGCACCAACAGCTAAGTCACTGCCACTGTCCGGAAACTCAGTGTTCATGTAGGCAGTACTGACCAGTAGCATAGAATGAAATGATGACATGGAAGTTAAAGTTTGGAATGCGAGTGATGAAGAGATGCAGGTGTGTCCATGGTGGTTTGAGTAAAGGTCAATGTGGCACTTTCTCATGTTCTCAATCACTCTAAGTTGTGCACTTGGGCTGCAACAGCCCTCATGGTTATCCATTGCCCTAATTCCCTCTGCTTCAGGACCTTTGAGAGCTGGAAAGCGGTCACTTCCCATCTCAATCATCAAAAATGTTCTTGCTTCAATTACTTTTCAAATGCCGACCGACCTGCTATCTTCAACTTGCCGCCTGCACCTCCAAACAAACTGCCAGATGACAACCCTGAGGGTATTAGCACGCTAAGCAAGCCCATGGATATGTTCTCAGATCACCCTCCACCACACTCCCCAAACATTTCAGACACAAGACTGGTTCCAGTTACAGAATACCACACAACTTCTGGCTACATACTGAACTCCGAGGGCAAGAACATTCTACAGAGAATGGATGACAACCAGTATGCATACAAATGAATAGATAATCATTTCTATCCTTTCAAGGACCGGCAAGAGTGGGATTTAGGCCGGTTTCTGTGTTCCTCATCATTGAAGCAAAATGAGATTGATGATTTCCTCAAGCTGCCTTGGGTAAGTTACTCGAACATACACAATAACTGGATATTAATGAAAACCTATCTATTTCAGATTCGTAATATGGGGCCGTCTTTCAAATCCTACCATGCTCTCGAGTCGATGATCGAAAGCCTACCCTCTGGGCCAATCTGGTGCTCAGAGACAATTGTCGTGGACGGCTACATAATGAAAGCTCCAATCATGTTTATATACCGGGATGCCGCTGAAGTTATTGATTACATCTTCGGCAACCTAGTATTTGCCCAAGTCATGGAGATGAATCCTCGCAAGGTTTTTACAGATACAGACCGGGATGAACATATTTATACCCAGTTCATGATGGGAGATCATGCCTGGGTGTGTCAGGTGTGTACTCAAACAATCTAGTGTTATTGTGGGAAGCTCATGCTACTATTTCATAGGACAATTTGCCATTAGGTGCAACTTTGGTCGGTGTTGTCGGAGCATCTGATAAAACTTGTGTAACATCGCACTCTGGCGGTTTAAAAATGCATCCTGCTTTCCTTAGCATCGCAAATATAGACGGCGAAGTGAGAATGAAGGCCTCAAGTCACGCTTGGCTTTGTACGGCTTTCATGCCTATTCCAGATTTTGAAGTCCATGCGGATTACCAGTCAATACTGGCTGACCGTGTCTGGCACGCGTTGTAGAGCATGTGCATGCTCTAGGTAGCACATTCGGGGTTTCAGAGCATTCTGGAGCTACTCGGCATCCGTCCCCGTTGTCCAGTTCCCAGGTCCGAGGTGTTTCCTGCACGTCCGAGGTTTTCGATCCCTGTCCGAGGTTTTCCGGCCGTGACCGAGGTTTTCCGTCCATAACCGAGGTTTCCGGCCCGAGCCCGAGCCCCCGCCCGCAGGTACGACTCCCTATCACCCTCGGTTAGAGCTCCCAACACCCCCAACATGTTCCCTGCACTCTCCATTCCCGCCCGACATTTTCCGGAGGTGACCGACATTTCGATCCTGTCAGCCCGGACTGTCCGAGCCCCGCCGAGGTTTCTGAGGCCCAGACGCCCCACCCGGGCTCGGCTATCGCATTACCCAGTACACGAGGGGTCACCGCATGCATCAGCGCATCAGCAGGAACTGCAACAGAATGATTCCCGGAACGGACACGAGTTTGTTTCTTTTGTTATGGGTAGATACACGAGGCGGGTTGCAGGCACGAGCTCCGGACCGGTCAGTATTGATGTAGAATATGCTTCGGACATGCCCTCCTTACCTTACAATACATATACGACCTTAGGTCGTCACAAATAATCACCTTGGTTTTCCCTCAAAATTGTGTGCATCGTGTTTCTGTGTCCCGGACCTTTTCACTGTGTCTGTGCGTGTTCCTGTGTGTTTCGGCGTGCTACTACCTTCATTCCGAGCCCCGGACCGACCCCTTTCGAGCCGGACTGCCCTATGATCGCTTCGCTCCGTGGTGTGCACTGAGCCGACCGAGTTTACCGTCGTTTCCCTTTGTCTCTCTGTGTTTCTCCGTCCGCCGGACCCCGGTCTCTCGTCGTAGCCCTCCGGACATCCCTTCCATTCGTTCCCCATCACATCTGTTCCCCATCCCCTTCATCCCACACCTCACCCCGTCTCAAACAGGACCCTCGGGTCGAACAGGCCTCCGAGTCTCCGGACCCGGACTCCGTCGCAAGCCTTCGGCTTGGTCAAGCGCAGTCCTCATCTCGGACACCCGCACACCACGCTAAGAATCTCTACAGCGTGCATGGATATCTGCACAGCCAACCTCAAGAAAGGGGCTCGCAAAGGCCGCCAAATGTCAGACCCTTACAGGAATACACGGCTATGCTTTACACCGTTGGTTGGGTACACGGCAGACCTTCCAGAACAACTTTTGATCCATGGTGTTACGAAAGCGGCATCCCCCATCACTGAGGCAACAACTCAAAACTTTGGTGACCATGTCGGACATCATCCTCGATTGGGCTCTAAAACGCTAGAAAGGATACATCAACTTTGCCAAAAAGTAGATCCTTGGGATCTTGATACATTTCAGAAAGCGGCCAAGGTGCTCAACCTCAACAGAGTTCACCTTCTGTTCTGGAGGGACTGGTATCAGTCGGACCCATCGGTCTTTCTCGTACCAGAGATCCTGTGTTCGTGCCACAAGTTCTTTTTTGATCACGTCTTGATGTGGTGTAAAACACTGGTAGGCGTCGAAGAGCTCGACCTCAGATTCAAAGCATTACCCATTCATTCTGGTCACCACCACTTTGCCAAAGGCATTTGCCATGTTCAGCAAATGACCGGGCGAGAACACCGAGAGATACAACGAACAATTGTGGCCGTGATTGCCGGTGCCGTTCCACCCCGCTTTTTATGTGCTATACACGCAATTGTGATCTTCATATACCAAGTCGAAGCACCGTGTTTCACGGATTCACATATTCATGGATTTGTTGAAGCTTTGGATGAATTCCACGAGGAGAAAGAAATTGTACTGCAATCGGGCGCTCGCTGTGGCAAGCACGGTCCCAAAGACCACATGAACCTTCCCAAGCTGGAGGTATTGCATGGCTTTGCTCGGTCTGTCCAACTTGTCGGTGCCTCAATCTTTCACGGCGCAGATATTTCAGAACGACTACTCATTACCCATTGCAAACATCCTTTCCTAAACACCAATCATTGCAACTTTGAAGAATAGACTGTGTGGGATCCTGATCACCAGGAAAAGCTGTGCATGTTTGAGCTGTTTACTTTGCTTCACGGCAGTCAAAATGGCCTCGTCAATTTGATGAGTGATGAGGTGTCCACTATCAGCAAGACACATCCACAATCTACTTGGATGGCTCAAATTCTTCCTAATGAGAAACTAGTGGGCGCACCTCGAGCTGTGTGCAATTTGTTTTTGAAGGGTCTGACGGGAACAGACGGCAATATAGTGTTTCATCTGAATGTCAAGCCCGACATAGCCACTTTGTCCCTTACCGAAGCCGCCTCACATTACAATCTGCCCGACCTTCCCGCTGCAATGGAAGACTATGTGTGTGGTCTTGGTCATTTGGATCGCCAGGGCCGCAGACTGTCGACTGGCTCCGAGGATCTTGGTTTTGACTGCGTGCAGATTTGGTCGAAATTCAAGGTACAAACAACATCTGTTCACAACTCTGATGATGTCATGCCTGTTCAGACTGTGCATGCTCACCCACCTGGTGATCGCCACCCTTATGGGCGATGTGATACTGTCTTGTGCGGTGGAACTGATAAAGGGAATGTACAAGGTAAATAAATCTCTTCTCGTTAATGTTATATTGCGGCTAACAAACCTATTATAGCGTCTGAGGTGGCCCAAGTCAGAATTATCTTCCAGCCAATTTCTCGAGATGCATCAGTCCTACAATTGGCTATGCCAATCCTTTTGTATACACAAAAGTTCAAATTTGCTGGGAAATTTGATGAGAACGGAATCCTCCTTGAGGAGCCCAATATTGACATGTATCTCTTACGACGGCTTTTCCGATCACAAGTGCTTCCCAATGGTAAGAAAATGTGCATGGGTGATGTTATGGTGATGTCTGATGTCCTCCATCCTATCTATGTTGTACCTGTCTTCGGAAAAATCATGGATTGGTGTATCAACTGCAATAACTCACTGGAGCTTCCCGATTTGTTCTATCTTAATAATTTCTCTGACAAGGAAACACATCATAACTTTACATACAATTTTGCTTAGAAACCAATTAGAAACAGTAGCAAATTCATGATATTGGATACTGACACCAACAACTTGAAGCCACTCAGCCTATGCTGCATTTCCTGCCAGCTACTTCCACCAACTCATCTATGAACGAGTGTCCTTCTCGAGCAGCACACAACCCTCAAGCTGCCGGACAAGCCGTTTACAATATTTGTGCTGCTCCTTGTAATCCTCGCACCAGCGACAAAGTTCTGCCGGCTATAGTGGCAACAAGCAAAGCTGGCAAGGTCAGTATTCACCTGATTCATTCATTTTATCCTACTTGCATCAATATACTGATGATACCAATACCATTTAGAGAGTGACACATCCCAGACCAACCAAGAACTCGGGCTTGAACACTTCAGGCAATTTGCAAGCAGAACAGCTTGGCCGTCAGTCTGAAATGCCTCAGCCATCACCTTCAAGCATGAGTGGACAAGTTTCGACCAATATCTCCCGCAGTGGTTCCATTGGAGACTGGAACTCCAGCAGTACCACATCCCAGCAAGAACATTGGAACTTAGAGCCATTGGGTAGCGAGTGTGGGCCATCCAGATCCTGGGGTGGTGGTATGGTGTCTCAGCAAATGCCACACAGTCGTGGAATCAGGTTGGAATAGAGCAGCCCTGGCTCAATCGGTAACTTGACTGGCTCGCTTATTGATAACCAGTACGCAAACAACACAACAACTCCAGGCCCTATGACTTCGCTTTTGATGGGACAGCAAGAGGACTCTATGCACCTGGCATATTCTAGCCGGGATGAGTTCTTCAATGATGACTCGGGGTTTCAAGCATTTCAGCTTCCCCCAGGTGATCCCATCTCTTCATATGATTATGTTCATAGTAATCTGACCCCTACTTTAACTAGGCTCCAGCGTCTCCTCACCCCCGCAGAGTGTGAGTCCTTCAAGAGGCCAGGCACCAATAGTACCACTACAACCCGGCGAGCTTCAAGACAAAATCACAGCTCAAAGAATAACTCAACCTCAAGTTGAAGTTGGAACTATGCAACCATCAATATCATTAAACCGTACATCAGGCCAAGTCATTCACATGAGCATCACTTATATTTATCTCCAACCTGACTGATAATGATGTCTCTTAGACGTCTGGTGTGGCACCACATGGTGCCCTGGATGATCGTCGCACAAAGAAACCACCTGTGACACTCCCCCAAACTCCTCCTACTAGGCATCGTGAATCTACCCGCAGTTGTGCAATTAGTATTCACAGCTCCAACTCCAAAGAGGAACCAAAGACAAAGAAGTGCCGTGCTGGCAGGAATACAATTGAACGTTCAACAGGTACAATTGCTTGTTACAGCCCCGAAATCTGGGACTGTTTGGAGGGTGCAAAAGACCAGTTCCAACTCTCCATTTGCACCACAAATATGATGCCACCAAGCTTGGAGTCTTATGATTGTGCAAGGGATGCCATCAGAGCTGAGGCACTTCATTGTAATATTCATGGTATGTGGTATCATTGCTATGTATATCTTTGAGCTCTTTCTCATATCACAAGATCTGCAGGCCTCACCATTGATAGCCATATGATACAATCAGTGTGTCATATTTTAGCTTGAATGCTTCATTGCTAACTAGCTACCCAGGTCAACCATGAAGCTCGCAACTTGTGCAGTGACTTCAAGCTTGCAGCCCGGACTCTCGTCGCCAGTTTCTATAAGCTGTTCCCTGCCGACAAATCCGCAGCCGCTGCAACTTCCGAGCTATCTACGCAGTATAAAAAAGATGTTGTATCTGGACTTCTTAATGGTGATGCCTTGTGGTTGAACAGGGTTGACAAGGAGACAGTTAGTTTCCAGTTATTGAACTCCATCGGAATCTCAGGGCTCATACAAGACTGTCTCTAGGTATCTGTGATACCATTCCAGAATGGTGTGGTACAGGCCCTTATCATAGCAGTCCTTCATGGTAGTGCAAAATGCCTTGCATCACACTTTCCACAGTCCTTTGGACCCCAGACACCAATCCCTGTCATTCTTTTGGCTTGTTGCGTGGTAAGTCATATTCTTGAGTACACAAATTATGCTGAAACTGTGCTCTTAGCTACACCGCCATTTTGTCCCGGTATTCGACAGACAGCTAGACTCAAACCTTAAGCGAGAGTTTTCGTCAGTATCTGGAAACTTGTACATAATGATCGGAGCCATATTCAAATATTTGTATAGGCGAGAGAGTGTGAGGATATCTCAAGGATAGCACCCATCAAGTATCTGACGACTCTGCTTCAAGATAACGGGCGGAGAGGTGCCGCTCTGGGTGACGGTGCAAGTGACGGGGGAATTAGTCACACTTGTCAGAAATTTTCGCGTAGTGCTTTTCGATCTCTCTCCCTTCCACCACCACCAACCATGCTCGCTGCCACGTCACTGCTCAATATCAGTCACCTCCTCTGAATGACATCCGCGAGGCCATCATCAATGCTGTTCTCTACTGCGGCAACACCTCTCCTTCAATGAATGTTAGCTTTGTACCTAGCAAGAATGAACTGCAAGACCCAGGCTAAAGACGCTCGGCCAAACCCCCTCAGAACTCGTGGCCCGCACCTCATGCTCCCTTGTCTCTTCTTACAGCCCTCAATCCGTGCACCGGCCTCAAGATGACTGCTCTGAATGGAATGTGCTTACTTAATCAGTGTTGGGACGGGGCCACTGAGTCGGACAACGGGAGACGGGGGTTGAGAGACGAGATTGGAGGGGGACGGGAGACGAGGCCGAGAAATGGACGGAACACACACACAGGAGTCAGGAGGCAGGAAATGATGTCTTTTAGAGCTCATTCATACATTCTATCCTTAATCATATGTTATTTTCTTGTCTATTACTCTCGCATCAATGGACAGTTGTTATTCAATTCACATCGTGTACCTGACCTCACAAGAAAGACCAGAACAACGACGGACTAGATATCTGGACAAATATCTGATGGATATAGCAGCAGCTATGTGCCTGCCAGTTCTGCTGAAAGACCCGAGGGATATACAATGCTGACAGTCTGTAGATATCCCTCTCATGAAATACTTCTGGGACCTACTACTTTTATATTTCAGCCATATCTGGACCATATCCGGAAGTGCGCGGCCTGTGATTAGTACCGATGCTCGTTTAACTCTTAGTCTGATCTCGGGACAAAATGGCGGTGTATGCTGTGCAATTGAGGAGTATGAACAAGGAGAGTTCCACGCCGTCGACTTTACTGTCGACGGATTTAGTACTGTCTACGGTGATTTGGTCGACAACAACATCCAAGTCATGGGGGATGAGACTAGATTCAACTTTGACCGATATTGTAAGGCCATCGCCCGCCAAGGCTTGTACACAAGTTCCATACCCTCGCTGACTTTGTACTGACAAGACCTTTCTGTCAGTTCTCAAAGTGCCGGGAAAGCCAAGATTTCAAGCCGCAGAGTTCGAACATTTGTTCGTTGATGAGAAGAAATGATATCATATCTTGTGCCTATACAAGTTACAACTGTCCCCTTCTCCTGCCTCTACAATTCTCTACAGTCCTGGTGTTGAGCTTGTACTCATGTGAGCTCCAATAATAACTTCAATTTCATTTGTTTAATCTAATTTCCCCCTGAGTGGATAAGTTAATTTGCCCTGAGCCGACAACCTGGTCCCAGCTTCTGTATCGGTAGCAATCACTGTTTAAGTCTTGACAGTGATTTATCTTGGATTTGCCCCTTCTACCCCTCTACCGATGTCGGGATCCAGTGTGGTCGTGTCCAATGCCTTTAGGGCTCGGAATATTGGCTATTTGTTCACTTCCAACTTGGTGGTAAATCCCTACAATCCATCGTCAAAGACTCAAAGCAACCTCGTCCTCACGCGCGTATCAGATGTACACTTATGATTGGCTATTGTCCATATCGGAGGAGGTTGTGATTGTGTCGCAAGGTAGTCTGACTTGGTCCATCACTATTTACTTCTTGTCCCGGTGCGCAACCCAATTCTCTGTTCGTAACCTGACATCATGCGCTAATAACGAACTTCAGCACTTCCCAACTCGTCTTTTTGCTCCTTGCTGTTGCATTTAATAGTAAGGTTCTCTCTCTCATTCATATGATCATGAGCCTCTAAGCCCGTTCTCGTAGAATCGAGCTGGTTGAACTGCAAAGCATTTTTTGCATGGCTCACAATATCCTCATCCGTGGCGATCACTTCCACCTCTTTTTGTTTTTTCTCCGTGTCCGTGCGGTGTACCTTCAATCCCGAACCATAACCATCCTTTTTGGTGCCATGTGGTTTGTCACTGCAAGTATTGTTATGGGCTTTGGCGCACTCACGATGCATGGCACAGGTCAGTGCCAGTTCAGTTCATCTCACGCTCCATATCCAACTCGTTCCTTATCCTGGCAGAACATATTCCACACTGCACCAATACCATTGCCAAATATAACTTTATACCGGTCACGATGACATTTGTACACGACACAATGGTCTTTCTGGTGATTTCCTACCGTTTGGCTTCCGGCACTGTGACCGCGGCTGACTGGCGCACCGGGAAAATCAAACTGGTCTTAATTAGTCTTGAAATGGTCTTGAAATTGGTTCAAGTTGAATAAGACCGATAATACCTAATAAGACATCTTTTCGCCTTAGGCATGTCTTAGCGCCGCAAGCCCCCAAGACGTCCCAAGTCAAATAGTGGGTTTCAAGCAATTCATAAGTAAGTAGAAGCTGGGCAAATCCATCAAGCTACACAAAGCTTCGCTTCAAAGGAAAAAGTTATACCAAGTCAATCATAAGTACATTGTTCAAGTCATTTGCAAAGCGAGAAAAAGATCTCATAACAAGAAATAAAGATCTAAGTAGCTATTTATGAACTACCAAATACCGGCCTACTACACGATACACCCCAACATATTTACAACTCATATCCCTAAATATTAAGGCAACACTAGCCTCCCATCCGAGAAGTGCAGAGCACGGATATAGCGCACCATATCCGAGATATCTGTTCGCATGCAGCGAGAGCTCTGGCATCTCGAACTGCTTGACTGCTAGTGCACCATCTGCCGCCTACTCTTTATAGACGGTGGGCCACTGCCCTTTGACAGTCTTTTTCTACTCAGCAGGGATGTCGGCACTACTCTCGTTTGACAGATCAGAGTACAATGGCTGTCGCGATGCCTGACACCAGTACACCAACAGCCGCTCACATGCTGTTCAAGTGCTGCAGGAAGAATGAATGTATGAGCCAGTCAATCAAGAAGTGGAGAGCAAAGAGACAGCATACCATATCTGAGTCCATCTGATGCTTGTTGGCGTCCAGGTCCACCTGTCCGTCCGCATACGACCAGGGCTCCCAACGATAAAGTCCGTGTCTGCACCTGTCAGCCACGGGGACTTCGATGTTACTGGCGCCCGATGGACCGACGCCTCTGGTGTCTCGAGCTGCTTGACCACGGCCATATCATCATTCCCATTCCCGGAGTCGATCAACTCCTATCATAAGGGCTCAGAGTTCTCGAGTTGTTGGGAAGGGATGGGGAATATGGCCGTGTAACCTCGTCGTGATCCTCGGCTCCCATGGTCTGTACTTTGCGAGAGCCGGATCAAGGATGTCCGCACATGTTCGAAGTGGTGCGTTTCCGGCGATGTCCTGGTCGGTCAGAATCTGTGCTGATACTTCTTTAAGATCGGTGTATGTATCACCGGAGGGAGTGTTCACCTGGTTTTCGGCACCAGGGGAGGCATAAAGTGCATAAAGATCGATAATGCCTCTGGGATCCAATCCAGCGACAGCCTCAGTATCACGTGTGTGGTTGTGTTTCTGCCCTGGCCGCGCATGTTCAGGGTGGTGTGTTTCCGGCAATGTCGTGGTCGGTCAAAATCTGTGCTGAGACTTCTCGGACTAAGTGGTGCTACGAACCCTCCACAGAGCCCCTTAGGCCCTCCACGCCTGCGGTATCGTTGATGTCACTTAGCACCAGTGTTGCAAGGCCCACATTGAACTTGGCTGCAGTGTTGGCCAAGTTGGACTTGACGGCCTTCACCTTTGACTCCCTACTCCTCCCTTGCAGATGAGAGGCGCTCCCTCTCCATCGCCTGCTCTTTGCAGACGGATGACCGCTGGCCCTCGACAGTCTTTTTCCACCTGGCAAGGATGTTGGTCAGAGACTTGGTCTCAGGCTGCGCTGGTGTAGGTGCTGGTGCCGGCGGTGCCTTGACAACTGGAGGGGCTTGCCGGGCGGTGTGGATGAGGCTCTCGAGGGTGTTAATCTTTGACTCGAGAGCAGATATAGTGCTCTGGGCAGCGGTGGAAGTGGACAGTTCCAATGTGGTTTCAAGTTGGTTTGATAGTGCGTCCTTCACAACATCCTCACCCCTCAAAGACAACGCTGTTTTGGCCTGCACCACCTGATCCTCATACAATCCCTCTGCAATGTTCAGGTCGTCGAGGGCCTGCCTGTATCTATCGCAGAACTCCTCTGGTTCTCGCGAAGGAGGGACATGAAGTGAGGGTTGAGAGCATCTGCACTGTGATCCATGATCCCATCAGACAAGTATGTGACAGGGTCATTGAAGTGGCTCACGGTGAACGTTGGGAAGCCGGAGCGATAGCAGTGGAACCAATTATTGTACACCAGGAGTCAGCAAATTGCTGTCCGACCCGAAGCTGTATGTTAGTTTAATAGAGGGATACATAGGAAGAGACACTCACTATGTTTGGTCTGTCTTCTTGGGTGCGCGACGAGTCCGACCATCCATGATGTGGATCAGCCCACCAGGTTTGTTCTGCAGCAGGTGGATACATTCTGCATTGTCGAAGTAGGGGACGGTGGGTATGAAACAAGAGATGCCTTCCACGGCGTACTCCTCTGTTTGGCTGTCGAAGATGTGTTACTGGATCCAGTTCTGCAAACGCTCGTTTGCAAAGTTCATGCAAAGTTGTCAAGAGAGTTGGGACTAGTCATGTTCTGGGGTCTGGGTGGCCGAAAGTATTGTTTGCTTTACGAAGGGGTCAGAATTGGGAGGTTATGCAGAGGTTCAGTTTGCTGAGATAACAATATTTCTGAAGCTGGCGGAGAGAGTTGATCGTTGAGAGACAGCATTTCGGATGCAGTACACACTTACTTACTTTCTCTTGATTACCAAGTACACACGGCTTTTACTGATGCTGTGTTATAATGAGAAAAAGTATCGTAATTCTAAAAGGCAATGGAAAAACTATGGTGATCTAGATACTTATTAACATAGTACTTTCGGAAAAGGTCTAGAGAATAACCAGGCAACAGATTTCTAGGAACAGGCTCGGAGCCGTAGACAGTGATGAGATGTGCCGCACAAATAATGGTGTCCAAATGGAGAACACAGGCCATCTGCTTTCCATCTTCGTCAAGATCCCGCTCTACAACCCACATTCCTGTGTTGTCACTCGGCTGAGTGCCGCACCGTTTAAACCAATGAATAAGCACACAAGGGTATAGTTTGCCGCGGAAAGTGGATGAAAAGAATTGCCATGCATGTGCAATATCCATGCCGAGCATGCCTGCTCCGTCGGGATCTGTCTCAACAAATATGCAATCATAGCGGCTAGGACCACTCCTCCATGGAGGGATAGCGCGGATTCGTTCTTTCCTCATACCACCAGTGCCACAGAGGTCGCTTGGAGCATGAAAGTATGCAACTGCTGCGCTGTAAGTGGTTATACCCTCATTAAAGTAAGGTAATTTGGGAGGAGATTCAGAGTCGGAGGAGTCTGCATTGGGGTGCAGCTGATGGAAAAGAAATTTGCGTATAAGTGGCAATAGCTGTGGCTCATTGAGCGTGTGCGCGAGGTCTTGGACTTTTATGTTTCGACCTGTAACCCACTGTGAATTTTAAATTTATATCAGCTTAAATTCAACGCACCAATTTTTGTTTTAGCTAGTTCCACCTTTGCTAAAAATTTCGGTCCGGGAACGGGTGCACTGTCAGCATCACCCTCGAGGTTGTCTTGGACAGTGGGGATTTGGGAGGGGTTTGAGAAATTTGTGGATGGTTGAATGGAGGAATCTGTAGTGTTGTATTAGAATATATTCGATTAAAAGACACAACAAAACTGACCTTCTGGAAGCATTCCTTGTCTGGTAAAGTCCACGTGCATTGCAGCTAGCTTGTCAAGTCGCTGGTTTGTAATGAGCATCTGTTCAAGAGCATTGAATCGACTGGAGCGCCTCCAAGGCTCCTTCACTGCTTGGATGTGCTTGGTTTCGGTGATCGATGAGCAGAGCCCATTGGGGGCACCGAAAGCCCGGATGAGTCGAAAATAATGTACCATTGAATGTTGCCTGGGAAGATTAAAGTTCAGCTGAATACCAAGTCTTTCGAAAACTTTGCGGTGGTGGTGAAATCGTTCTAAGGCATCCTGTAACTCTTGAAGGCCTTTGGTGTCGATGATGTCTCGTCTTACGATATAGCAAAATTCTAGGAAGGCACGAATTGCTCGAACCATATCATCAGGAACATAACCCTCAATCACAGGAAGATAGACCTTGCTAAAGAATCAGTGCCAATCTTGATGGGTTGCATTAATTCATACCTTCATGAGGGCTTTCGAATCATTCCCAGTCCATTGTTTGAAACCTCTTCCATGAGGAAATCATTGTAAACCTGCAAATGGAGCTACAAGAGCAATTCTACAAACAATATCAGCAAAATATTTATTCAGCTGAGCTGAACCTGACTTGCCGACGATCAATATCATCCAAGATTTTCTTACCGGGTTTCTTTCCGTTCTCACTGAGAATATATTGAGTAACCCAGGTCACCAGGTGGTCTTTAAAGACTCCTTTGACAAGTTGATGTAGTATATCCTGTGAAAGCAGCTCACAGATGTCAGCCCGAGGGAAGTCATCTGTGAAAGCAGCTCACAGATGTCAGCCCGAGGGAAGTCATCTGTGAAAGGCTGCGGAGACATGGTCAGTATCGAAATATTGAAGGCACCCCATCACCAAAATGAAAGAAGATGGGTTTAATAACAAGGACTAAAGTACTAAACACCGAAGATCAGTAAACGGTACCAGTATGCCACAAATGATGGTTACATACAGCAAGAAATTTTCAGAAAGTGAATTCAACACCTCAATGCAATAAATGAGAGCAAAAGACACCCACAACAATATCCCCCACAATCCCGTACTCCGTCCACAGCTCCAGGAGCTCGAAATCTTTGAGTAACTGGTCAGTGTGGTGTCTACTGCGAGGCAAGGCTTCGACACCATCATTGTCCAGATTGATGTTAAGCGCACAACATCTGCAAATCAAGTCAGTGAACGGAACATCAGTTAACCGACATTGGAACACTTACCTCGCGCACTAGCCCTGCACAATGCACGTTAGCAGGCACTGCTCGGGGTAGTCTGCTATGTAAGGACCCAGCCCATATATTGCTCTTCGGAAGTGGTCATCCCCGCATCATACAACATCGGGTACCGTCATACCCTTCTTCAGAGCCTGGAGCATCCGCGCTATACATGTATGGAATGCGGAACTTTCTGTAGTCCTTGTCACCCACACCTGTACTACATACCCCACGAGTTTCTCGTACGGCCGGTGGTGCGGAATGCCCGATAATCTCATGTCAGATATGCTCGGCTCCGCAAGCGATAACGTCGTCCGGGCTACGATGTACGTACAATGTAGCTACATAGCAGGCACATTTGTGAGAACTGTGGGGCTATCACAATAGCTCCTGACGGGTGACTCGGTAGGGCTATACCATACAGTTACCTCGATGCAGCTACTTAGATGGCTTGGTTGGGGGTAATTGCGAGCATTGTTAGCAGCTGTTATCGGGGATGCAAACCAGCTCCCCAAGCCCATATAGGTTATCTCGTGGGAGCTACCACTATGGCTTCAGTGGGGCTCGGAAGGGACGCGAATGGGCTAGCTACGGCGGAGGGACGTTGCGGCTACCTATCTGTGCGAGCGGCGAGCCCATCGTACAAGCCATCCATACGCTGTTGGTAAGGCTGTACAATAATACCGCCGTGTGAGCTACGTAGTGTGACGGCAGAATCATCATCAAGGCTATCTATATCAGGGCGATAGAGCTGCACATCAATACCACCGTAGAAGCTACAGCGTAGGGCCATTGTAGCTGTGCACAATAGCTCATCACAATAGCTAATACTATACCGGTCAAAATTATAACAATGTGCTATGTTATTGTAACCGAACAATCTTGTCTAGACCTTAAGCAACTGACTCACCGACTGGGCGTGACATCAAGAAGATAAAAATCTCGGCGAGGCTAGTCTGGGGGGGTCTGTAGAGGATGATCGCTTCACCACAAGGAAAGTTGAACCCTTTTAGCTAGTTTCAAATTCAATTGTTTTACAGAATTACATCACAGCCATGTAGAAGTCTTTCTTGAAAAAAATCACTCACTTTGACGGCTGTTATAGGTTTGTGACACTTGGTGTATGAGCTCGAACGTGACATGTTGGTTATTAACAGAACAAAGGGCTGCTGCGATGCATTCCCCATCATGTTCAGCTACCTTGAACGTGGTGGCTGCTGCGCGAGGCCGTGGCTGCTGCATTGGATTTCACGTTTCAGCTACAGTGAAATCCCAATGGCACGGCATGAGAGCCGCTACGCCAGCTCGTGGAAGCTGCATCAGGCAGCACATTTCAGCTACCATGAAAATTCAACGGCTCTGCATGTGGGCCGCTGTGACACTGCGTGGCAGCTGCATAGGGTATCACATTTCAGCTACCGTGAAATCCCAACGGCACTGCGTGAGGGCCGCTACGCCAGCTCGTGGCAGCCGCATTGGGCATCAGTGAAAGGCGCTGTGCGTGGGCTGCTACGCCAGGTCGTGGCAGCTGCAGTATCAACTACCATGAAAATTCAACAATGCTGTCTGCTATTTACCTTCCTCAAGTCCAACTAGCTATTCCAAGCACCACAGTAAGTAGCTTGTTTCCTTGACATATTTCTTTGCGTGGGAAGGGGGACTCAGCAAGGCAGGTCACAGCACTCACCACCTGTGTATCATTACTCATCGTGTCACATGATGGAGAGAACATCATACATCATAAACATTACAACAACAAAGCTACATTGTGACAAAATACACTACCGGACACCACTCTTCATCCTGGACGGCCCCCGCTCCTCGGGGAGATATGACCCATGCCCAGCCCGTGCCAATACACCCTTCAACTTAGCAATAATGTAGTGCAGGTCATCCTCGGTGAGCGAGGACTCCAGGACGAATGGATGGTCAAGCTCCTCCCCCGCACAGGCGTTTACTGCAGCTTCGATGTCCCTCATGGCGAGACCG
The DNA here is from genome assembly GCA_001630335.1 of Athelia psychrophila. Classification (NCBI taxonomy): domain Eukaryota; kingdom Fungi; phylum Basidiomycota; class Agaricomycetes; order Atheliales; family Atheliaceae; genus Athelia; species Athelia psychrophila. The sequence goes on from KV417567.1 coordinate 233,775, forward strand.
AAAGCCAGGAGGTGGGTGTGGAGGATCGTTGTATGCGGAAGCTGCGACATCTGAGCCACAATACCATCAAATATTGCCCGCACACCTTCTGAAGACCGGTGAAACTCGAGCCCGGCATAGTATGTTTCCCTATACCAACTAAGGCAAAACGGAATACCTTTGCTCCATGGGGCGTGTTTAATTTTGAGCTGTAAACTTCGATTTAGATTTTAAAGTAATTAAATAGACAAGAGACTTACCATTGATGTGATCCTGGGCTCCGCCTTTTTGGTCCCTGCCATTAGAGCATGATGGTAGGCCTGGCATGTGGTGAGGCTCTTCATGAACGGCACAGCCGTCTTGTTGTCCCCGGCAGATGTGGCAGGTGACCTGTCTTCTCCTGTGGCGATGTATTTGTCGGTTGGCCAGATATAACCAACTGGGTCCAGAGTACAGCCTTGTGGGTCCACTGCGAAAACCGTAGACTTTGTCTTACATATACCGGCAAGGTCCTGCATTACGGCCAGAAATGCTGCAGCGTGCTCTGGTGTGAGGTTCGACATCAAACGATCGTCATCGTCATCTGCCCCGCCCAGAGCTCTTCCGAGATCCCTCGCAATCAACCCAAGGGCCAGAAGGTTGGCATGACTACAAGTCCCCGAGGACCGCATATTGTCTGTGACAATGGCAAGCAGTGCTTTGAAAGCATCGAGGTCCATAGTATGGAAGACTTGTGGCAGGCACGACTGATGAAACCACCAGCGCAGGTATGGGGGAAAACCAGGGAAAAATCCTCCCTCCTTCATATGGGTCTGAGAAGGGTTACATCAGCCAGCGTTATCGCAGTAATCATAATAAAAACTTGCCTGGTCCATCAGGGGAAACCAGCATACATACTCTTCGCCAGGTTCCAGGTCCTGGAGGAAGGCCTCTTGATTCCCCTCCACCATTGCTGCAGCGGGAGAAGTTGGTGCAGGCACTGGGGGCTGGTAGGCAGGAGAAGGCCTCCAAAAGCCACTGTCGGCTATTGGTTCCATGGCATACTGCTCCTTGGTCCAGTCAATCATAGCATAGTCGAAGTCACCCTCCAACGATATCTCGCGCTTGCCTAGACCTCGCGGAGGAGCTGAAGCTGATTGGCCAGCAGGAACAGCTCGTTTGACCGCTGATTTGCCTACAGGCGGGGCTTGGTAATGCCGGCCTGGACCAGGACCGGGCTTCGCTTTCGACTTCGAGGTAGATGTGCCTGAGGGTGTTGCAACAGCTGTGCCTGAAGGCATCGTGGGAGCTCCGGCCGCAGACTTCGTGACGGCTTTGCTCGAAGATGCCGTAGGGGCTGGGCCCGAAGATGATGGAGGAGCTGGGCCCGCCGACTTTGCGGCAGCTGTGCCTGAAGATGAGGCGGCAGCTGTGGTCGCAGATTTTTTGGGAGCTGCGGCCGCAGACCTCGCGGCAGCTTTGCGCGAAGATACCGTTGGAGCTGGGCCCGAAGGCGTCGTGGGAGCTGGACTCGCAGACTTTGCGGCAGCTGCGGCCGAAGACGATGCGGCAGCTGTGCTCCGGAGCTTTGGGATAGCTGCACCCGCAGGCTGTGCGGCAGCTGCAGCTGCGTACGTGGGTCGGGGTGGCGGACCAGGTGCAGATGGGCCCGATGTACCATCTGGCTCTATGTCAACGTACTCAAGCTCAAGCTCGTCATCTAGTTCCTCGCCATCCTCGTGACCCTCGCCATTGTCGCCAGTATCGTCGGAGGATGGTAATGCCTTTTCAACCTCCCACTTTACAGCGGAAAGGTCAATGTCAGGTTCCTCCATGGCCTTTTTCTTGCCCTTGGGATCATTGAGGGCTCCGGCGGCCGCCCTGGCAATCTTGGGCTCGGTCGAATCGACTTTGGTCTTCTTCTTAGGGGGGGGGGGTTGGATTCCTCCTCATCGGTGGTCTCGACGGTTGGCCTCGACTTTGGTGCCATCTTCGACTTCTTTCCCTTCTTCTTGGCCCTCGGCTTGGACTTCTTCTCGGGCTTCTCGTCTATCTTGGACGTGCGACGTTTCTTGACATTGGTGGAAGTCTCTACCCCCTTGTCGCTCTTGCCCTTGCTCTTGCCCTTGCCCTTGCCCTTGCCCTCACTCTCGCCCTTGCCCTTGCTCTTGCCCTTGCCATCGCCCTTGCCCTTGCCCTCCTCCCCACCGGTCCTTTCTCCGTCATCCACATCTGAATCCGTAGAAATCCCCTGGGCAACGCGTCTGCGGTAGTTGGCAAGGGTTCGTTCGAACTTGTCCTTGGGCTTCCATCACACGTCGTCGATCAAATCGGCGAAGAACGTAAAGGGAAGCTGGCCCTCCGCCTTTCCATCCTCGTTTATTTTGGTCTGACCACGCACACAAGACTCCCAGTTATCCTTCAGTTGCTTATAGGTGAGCCGGCTGGGCTCCTCCCAGTTTACGGAAACTCCCTCAGCCATTGTGACTATCCCTTGAAGATTTTCCCAAACCCTTTTCCAGGGCATTGGACCTTCCTCCCGGCCGGATTGGAGATCTGCAGTAGCGGGCCGTTTAGATCGAAGTCATCATAATACAACAGCAAACTCACTGAACATCTGCGTGCAATACTCACGCCAGGCAGGTAGTATCCTCTCATTCGTCCAATTCTTGGAGAAGGTAGTCAACATAGGCACAGGGAGAGGCTTCTCTGGAGAGCTGGATCCTGCAGGAAATTGTCTGTCCGCATAATAAATGAGATCTCGCCAGTCTTCGTCATCTGGCTTGCCTGAGGTGTCCTTTGCTGATTGATATAATTGCTATCAGATAGATAGCAAGAGAGGGGGGAATATGGCCAACATACAATAAGCCCCCATGATCCAATCCTCAAACCCACAGCCGTTGAACATCCCGCAAGCTTTCCATCCGGCCGACCTGGAGAATTTCTTGATCCCGGGAGGGGGTTTAGTTTCGAAGCTATCCGCGAAAATCAGCAATGAAGGTAAGGTGAGCAATGCAAAACTCACCTGGTCATAGAAATATCGCCATTCTTGTCGGGGATTCCCACTATCATGAAGACTTGGGCCATATGCTTCTGGTCCACCTCCATAATAAATTTTTCAGCCAAACGTGGGAGCATGGACTCTGTTAGACTGGAGGAGAAAGATGAGCGAAACCGATAGCTCTGAGGAGATAATGATACTTACCGCCGCTTGGCATCATCGGTCATGGCATGCCCGGAGTTCCAGGACTCCAGCATTTCCGCCACTTCCCGTGTCTCTCTCTTCGTTAGACCGTCCTCTACCTCTTGTAAAGCTCGTCTGGAAAAATTGAACTTCTTCTTCCCCGGTTCCGTATTTTTCAGAAAAAGCTCGGCAGTTCTGGCCTCGACACGTTCGGCGAACATAGACCTGATGACATCCTTGTTGTGGTACTTGGCCTTGACGGTTTTGGGTGCAGGAGCCTTGCGGGTGGTCGAGCGTACAGGCTTCGGCTGCCCCTGTGTGAAATAACTCGCTAAATGCTAAAGGACGATTCAATCAGCTCACCTGAAACGTGATAATAGCAAAGATGTAAAGACGAACCCATCTGATATGTTTCTCTTCGGGGAGAAGTCCAGTTAGATTAGCCTTTTCAGCAGCCCACTCCTTCAGGGCGTCCCTCGTGTCCCTGAGGAAAGCCTGTTTGGGCTCGCCATCTCCCAAGCCGTTCCATGCTGGCTGGCACTCCTCCAAAAAAGCAACAAATGGTCTGTGCCAGTTTTTTTTAATCTTGGGTGTTGGTGTTGACTTTGATGCCATGATGGAGACAAACCGACGTGAGTTTACTAACGGGAGTTAAGTGACAAGAGTGTGGCAGCGTAGGTGACACGGCCTGATCATTCCAACAACATCCTGGTTGCCAAATTTGAACAAAGGCCCAGGAGCTTCGGCGACTGTGTCGTATGAGCTCCCACATATGTTCCGCATGAGCCTTGACTGACCTTCCGCATGAGCCCCGACACAAGTTCCGCGTAAGCCCCGACGCAATCTTGCATGAGCTCTGACGGAGGCATTGTATCAGCTGAGAATGGCAATTGTATATCAGCCTGTTCTGTAATTGCATATCAGCTGACGATGTAATCACTGCATGGGCCCCAACAAAGGCATAGTATCAGCTGGGAATGGCAATTGCATATCAACCTGTCCTGTAATTGCATATCAGCTGACAATGCAATGGCCGCATGAGCTCCGACGAAGCCATCGTATCAGCTGGGAACGGCAATTGCATATCAGCCCAACGCAAATATGGGCATAGCTGCACCCATCTGGCGTGATGTATTGTACGTTCTGATTTCAAAATGGCATGACAGCACGCCACAGGGCGGCATTGTGAAGAACTTAAGGAAACTTCTAAACTACTACGGTACTATGTGAATACGAAGTGGCAGAATGGAGGGGCCCTCTCCAAACTGGTTCCGTATTGTACACCCGTTTACATGAATAGTACAATAAGAAAGAGTCCATGATAGGTAAACATAAAAAAATGAGACTGTGCATGCACAGCAACCTGAACATGTTGGTCAGCTTAGGCTCCAATAAACACAGGGGACGTACCAGATCTGAGCGCGAGAAAAATGGCGCCCCCGACGAAAGGAACCTGCAACAGACATCAGCGAGAGCCAAATGCGTAAACGTGGCGTACCAAAATCCAAGCGTAGAAAAGTTATCCCCGTGGGCAGAGGGAAGGGATGTGGCGACATAAGATAGGAACCTGCGGCAGACAGTAAGTGTGAGTCAAATGAGTAAACGCGGCACACCAGAACTATAGCAGATAAAAAGCTATCCCCGTGTGGAGAGGGGAGGGATGCGGCTCCGAAAGATTGGAACCTACAGCAGACAGTAAGCGTGAGTCAGATGAGTAAACGGGCCATACCGGAACTCAAGTAGAGAAAAGCCCTGGCAAACGACCCTGGCTATCCAGCAGACAGCAACCCTGGGGGTACGCGTGATCGTGCTGAAGCCAACCCACCAACATCCAGCAGACAGCAACCCTGTGGGTATGCATGATCGTGCTGAGCTAAGTAACCCCCGATATCCCAAAGCTGACGGTGCGCTTGTAGCTGCACACGATCATTCGGATGACGGCGGGCATAACGCGCCGCACGATCGACCCTTAAACGCCCCCAGAAGTAACACTAATCCTGAAAGTCAATTCCATAGCGCAGCGAAGCTGCACTGACATGAAAGAAAATATGTGAAAGGTACATCACCGGGTCAACAGCATTCTTGTCAGGAAACATCAACAGGGAGGCCAACCCCCATTGACGAATTCCCGAGCTGTTGGGTACGAGCGTTGCGGGGTCTTGCAGATAACGGACGACAATAAGTAAAGGATAAGGAAACAAAATGCAGACAACGGCGAATGATACGTCAAGATTAAGACTCCGACACATGTTTGGCGGTGTTTGCTTCCGCGCATGGCAGCTGTGCGTATGGGAAATACACGATCATTTTACCTTAGCTTCTTTTCCCTCTGCTTCTTTCTGCCTGACATCTCCAAGCCGCTTACCCGTTTGTCTGTCCATCCGCTCGCCATGCTATCCACTGACCCTTCAAACCGCTTGTTGCTGGAGCCCCCGGCGGGTGGATCGTTAGAGCCTGACACGCATGAGGTATGTATCAGTCACACCGCGTGCCATATATTACTGAACATCGGTTAATATTATAGAGTTATTGCTCCGTTTGCTGTGATGGATCCGAGCACCTTATACTATGCGACCTATGTCCACGGGTTGTATGTCGCTCCCATCTTGGTCCCCTGCCCACTACATTTGATATCTCCGGGTAC
>KV417567.1:246309-269974 GCA_001630335.1 Athelia psychrophila
TCGGGGAAGACGTATACTATCGACCTGTCCAATTGGATAACATTTCGGGTGTGATGGGGCATGTATGATGTCCTCAACCACATCGACGTTGCATTCCAGTGTGTCACCGGACTGGTTGAAGACGGCAACCTACGTCTACGGAACGTCAAGAGTTGATCCGGTACTTCGTGTACAAAGTTATTAAATCGTTAATCGTGTATGATGAGGGACAGGGTTAAACATAGTTGTTGGAAGGGTCGTTTAGGAAAAGCCCGTTGGAGTCGGGAAGAAAGTCGGTGGTCGTAGTAGGATATCCGCTTACGGGAGAAGGGAAGATTTAGTGGTGAGCGAGACCGAGCGAGAAAGGTGTCGAGTCGAAGTACTTGTACTTTCTCCTATTGTTTATCGTAGAGTACTCTATACTACTAAGGAAGAAGGGTGGTAGACCTAAAAGCTCGAAACCGAGACTCGGTCGACTGAGACATTTGACGGGTAACCCCGAAGTCTTCTATCAGACGAGTTTACTGTATGTACGTTCTGAGTGTAAGGAGACAGGTAAGTACGAAAGGACGGAAGAGTCGAGGTTCAAAGGTCTTGGTACGATTTAACAGCCACGAAACCGGGTCGGCAGAAAGTAGTCACTGTAGTCGACAGGACTCTAGAGGAAAAGGCTATCCGACCATGACGAAGCCCTCACGACCTAGACACCTGTCACGATCTTAGCGAAAGGCCCGAGCGGACATTCTGGCATGTAACCGAAGCTGGAGAGAGGCCTGGGAACACTGGAGTAATTTTCGGGAACAGAAACAGAACCACGGTAGACGTAAAGCCTGACAACAGGCTTCGTCATCAGGGACACATGTCTCCCGGTCGTAGTCTGGAAGTTCTGATAGTAACCGGACTGGGAAGGCGTTAAGGTCGAGGCGGAGGTGGTCTACCGGATACAAATTTGAACTTTCACGTTCTCCCCTCTAGTACCTCCCGTAATTCTCTTGTCTGGACAGTCCGGACTGGAGTAAGAGGTTTCCGAGAAGTAGTAGAGGCAGGAGCAGTGGTAGGTTATGTAGAACCAGGTCTAACCAAGCCCGGTCTAGAAGAAGTCGGTTGGAGTTGTAGTGAAGAAAGAGTAGCAGTTGAGGTTCGTAACAATCTCTGAGGACGACTTTAGAGGCCTGAAACGGAGAGTCCGCTCGGTCGGATATGGACAGTGGTACGCAGCGACAGTGTGGCATAGCCCACACGGCACCTTCGGGGCACGGCTCCAGCGACCCCACGTAGATAGCCTCTTTTTTTTCTGTTTTTTTTTGCTTTCCATGATTTATTCTGCTAAGGGGCTCCGCCCCACGTTACAGATCTCTACATATGTAGCTAGTAGTGGTCGGGATGTAGCACGGTCATATATAATCCATGTCTCCTGTCTGAGCCCTGTGATGACTGCAGGCAAGACTCGAACTCCCTTCAGACAAGCTGTGTGGGCCGAACGAGGCGACATTTCCCGTGCCGTTCTCGCTGCATCTCCGGCACAATCTAGCTGAAAATTTTGGTCTTCTTGACCTTGCTGCGTGGTTTCGGCGACATATCCGTGCTGGACGGAGTGGCGCGTAGATAGCCTCTACGAGGTGTCCAGCTATCATATGCAGAAGGGGCTGCAGCGACAGTGCGGCATAGCCCACACTGCACCTTCAACGCGCGGCTCCAGCGACCCCACGCAGTTAGCCTCTACGGCAGGTCCAACTACCACAGGCACAGTTGTTCGTTCGCCTTAGCCCGCACGACACCATTCATACACGGCTCCAGCGACCACACGTGGATAGCCTTCACAAGGAGTCAGCTACTGCGGGCAAAGCAGGCTGCAGTGACAGTGTGCCATAGCCCGCACAGCACCTTCGACACGCGGCTCCAGCGACCCCACGTAGATGACCTCTAAGAGGTGTCCAGCTATTGTATGCAGAAGGGGCTGCAGCGACAGTGCGGCATAGCCCACACGGCACCTTTGGGGCGCGGCTCCAGCGGCCCTTCGTGGATAGCCATTACAGGTGGTTCAGCTATCGCATGCAGAGGAGGCTGCAACGGCGGTGCGGCATAGCCGACATGGCTCCATCGGCACGCGGCTCTAGCGACCTCACATAGATAGCCTACACGACGGAGCTGGCGAGCACAGCTGCAACAGCCGTACAGCATATCCCACATGATAGTTTTGTTGCACGGCTTCCCCGACCACTCGTGCATAGCCTTTATGATGGGTTCGCAAATGAAGACCTGTGGCTGCAACGCCGTGGCGCCATAGCTGACATGTTCATTTTGCTGAGGAGCCCAACCAATGCTATGTACTAGCCCTTACAACATGATGTTTACATGGTCAGATGGCTCGTTTGCATCCCTCGTGATAGCTGCGACAAATTCTCGCAGTCACCCCCATCGTTCACATCTAAGTAGCTATCTTGGATATACTCGACTCTATAGCCCCACCGAGGTACTCGGAAAGAGCTCTCCCGATAGCCTCACAACTCGTAGAAATATGCCTGCTATATAGCTACACCGTAAATACATCATAGCCCGGACGACGTTATCACTTGCGGAGCCGAGCATATCTGACACGAGATTATCGGGCATTCCGCACCACCGGCCGTACGAGAAACTCGTGAGGTATGTAGTGAGGCACTGAGTCCTGGGATAATAATGTGATGCCAGGTCCAATTAGATCTTGTCCTGTCGATCAGATCATGGCCTGGGACCACCGGCAGCGACCTAGGTCAAGACAAGCGGTGACCTTGCATGGTCTTGGGACAATTGTTTGATGTTAGGTCACCCAATTGAGCACTGACCTGTCATTCAACAATTGACCTAGCCCACGCATGGTGTCCTACGACCTATGTCGGTGTGTTGTCGGATGAGTGTTGGGCACTTATCCCTAGAGTCGCCGGTCCAAACAAATATCGACGGGCTATCCCTAGTTTGAGTTCTTCCTGAAAGTCGGTTATTTAGTGACCTAAACGTTGATTTCGTAGAATTGCCTAAATGGGGTTGTAGGTTAGTAACTGCAAGTGAAACCAACTGCTACCTTGAATGGAAAAAGTCTGATGCTGAAAGTAACTGTAATATTTAGAAAGCCTAGTCTGTCTGAGACTATGACTCTGATGAGCGGAATTTTAACGAAGCAAAGATGCTGAAAAATGCTATATCCTCGTGGATGTACTTGATGTCCTAAACACTATTCGAAAGGGTTCTTAACGCTCCTGACAGGTTGATTTGACACACACTTAGTCTGTCTCGTAGACTTAAGCTGCTCAGAATGCTTATGCTGGCACGGATCTAACGTTCTCTTTTAACGCAATGGAATTGTTTAGCGACTCTAAGTCACTCGTTGCAGGTTTAACTTAATCACACAGATGTGGTTGGTCAAAAATTCGTATATTTCAAGACAAGTAGTCAACGCTGTTTGACACTTGTATAGTAACTGGTAGATACTTAGGTAAGAAGTACCTGTGGTGATGTGAGCGAGGGGGGAACTAAAAACTCAATTCAAACATACCTCCAAAACTCCTACTTAGCTAGTCCTTATATACTAATTCTGATGTCCTTTTTGGGACTAATTCCCAGGGTCTCTGATTGGTTACTAACCCAATCCCTACTATCTATCTGTATTACAAACACTACATACCCCAAATTTCTTGCTGACTGAGACAATGGACCCCAATTCCTACTGCTGACTGAGGCTGACTGAGCAAAGGTCCCCAAAATGTTGTGCTGACTGATCCTAAACTCCCCAAATGTCATGCTGACTGATTCAAAACACCCCAAAGTGCTGACTGAGCGAAAGCACCCTAGTTTTTCGCTGACTGATCCACAATACTCGATTTGTCGTGCTTACTGATCCACAGTATCCTATTTGTCGTGCTTACTGATCTATCAAAGTTCTGGGGTAACTCAAGTTTCTCACGGGTGGATACCGTTCATGTGACCTATGTGGCATATTTAAACATTGGACATGTGCAGGATATCGAGAGAGTGACTTTCGACATTTTCGTTGGGCACAATTTTGCCACGGGCCGTGGTGATAAAACCGGACAGCTATTCTTAAAAGCCATAAATGGGGGAAAATGCGAGAATTCGTCGCAGCTACCACGAGGGATTGAACCGACGACCTCCAAGTAATCACATGTTCGTAGTGGGGCAAATTTGATGATTTGTTCAATAAAATCTGGTTTTTAGGCTTCTGCAAGGGGAACTTGTAGGGCAAATGGCATTTCGCTGGAACATCTGGTAACCTTGATTTTGGAAGACAGGAGCTGGTTGGTGGTCAAGTGGTCAGTGAAACTCTTCGGTAGAAATATTGTCAAACATCTTGTGGTGTGAGAAGCATAATGGAAGCTAGTATCGGACCTTGGAGTCATTATTACTGGTAGTGTGGGACACTTTTACAGTCCTATCTTCATATCAGCTGGGGCTTGGGCAACTATTTCCAAATAGGGTTAGCTTGGGGGACCATGCCGGCGCTTCCGCATTTTTTGACATGCTTCTTGTTAGCTCCCCTGTGGCGTTCTTATTGTGCTTCTTTTGTATCGGCGGTGATAGGTGTCGTCAAGGTTGGTCTTCGGCGGAGAATGGATGTCGGTTCCGATGGTTTGATGTCATCCCTTGTGAATTATTGAAACCATATTTCTGGCTTGTCTGGGAGTGGTGTGAAGAAAAATAGGGGAACTCTACAAGTTTAATAATCTTGGCTGCCTTATGGTCTTCGGTGAAGAATCCGAGTCCAGGCCTTGAGCTTTTGTCGTGCTTTACTAAATTCCATCATATACACCTGAGTTTGTACCGTGTGCCCTTAAATTTTCTTTGTACATGATCTTAACAGTATCATGGATCTTTCCAGTATGCCAAAACTTCTTAGCAAACAATTCGTTTCTCACAATTGTACATACATTGAATGCAGTGAAACGCAAATCATGTTTTCTGCCTGAATTTGGTGTGAAACCATTTCACAGCGTGACATCGGTCCTGGGACAATATTTTGATGGCAGGTCACCTGATCCTTGACCTCAGAGCACTGACCCGTCACCAAGGATGTATAAACCTGGAACCACCAAGGAGGACCCAGGATATGTCAGACCCAGTGGCTCATTGAAAGTCTGGTTGCATGGCAACACAGCAACAGTAATTGCCCACCAAATCTTCTACCCTTCCATTCAACTCAAAACAGCAGTCTTGCAGTTCTCAGCCTCCGTGTCGGATAGACCACCATGTCCAGGCGGGTAATGGATTTGTACATAGCACACAGTGGAATCTTGAACAGACAGAATTTTTCAGCCTTGCATATGCATGCCTGGATCAATTGTCTAAGTGTTCAATTCCAATCATCTGGAGTTGAACTCCTGACTGGATTCCTTCCATTAAATACAAATTGCATACATCAGTAATATGGAATCTCATGTTAGGGGTAAGCCCTGCCAAATTTTGCATGCTATGCTCACTTTATGCATTCAGGGCCCCACACCACTTGGAATAATGTTGAGCTACATGCACTTCAGGCTACCTCAAAAGGGTAGCCAATAGCTATCTTTGTCCCGCATAATAAGTCACCATTGGCTAGCCTGAAGTGGCTACATGAGGGCTGTTTATCTATACCTCTGAGGGGGCAAGACCCTTTAATTGTCGCTTTTTGTGCCTATTTTATTCATTTCCCCCACTGTATACTGTTATTCAGGGCCCAAGCCACTCAGATAGTATAGGGTACATGAGGACTGCCTGTTCTAATAACATGGCATCCCAATTGGCCCCCTGCAGCCCGTCAGCCAGCCATATTTCGCATTTTTTTTCTGCAGCAGGACCCCAGCAACCGCCCTGACCCAGTCCTACATCCTAGGTCCTGGGACGCATCCCGAGCGCGTCCCAGGTCTCGTATATGACCCATGGTCCTGGCAACCCACAGGACGCTAAATATATGACCTAGGACGCACACTTCAAATGATAGCCAATGGCACCCTTATTATGCAGGACAAAGGTAGCTATTGGCTACCCTTTTGAGGTGGCCTGAAGTGCACTCGACGCAAAATGGCGAGCTATAAGGCCATTTTTTGAATGATCTTGCAGCACATTTTGCATTATTGTGCTTTCCATAAATTCATATCATTTTGCATGTCGCAACTCCATACATATATAGTCTGAGTGGGGTTTGAGCTAATCCAATCCTACTACCCCCCCTTACCATGGTTAACTTGAAGCCCCTACTGTTTGCACTACTACCAGTGGTCACATCCCCTCCAACGGCCTTGAGAAACCTGCCAGCATACACGGCCACTGATCTGTCTCAGACCCCGGCATACATCACTTTTGTACACACTTCAAAACACAAACCCAAATCGTGCTGGAAAACATGGGAGCGTGGATGGCCTGCAATTGACGGCGAGAGAATAACAGATAGTTGGCTTAGGCAGATAAGTATGTGCAAGTGTCGATGGTGTTTCAGGTATGAAGCAGCATTTGCATTCACACTGCTGTTATTGACTCAGGCCGTTATACAGAGTCACACAAGACGAGCTACTGGACATGGCCGAAGCTCTCAAAATCCCTGAATACATTGTAACACCATCCCAGTATGTGTTCGACAACATAGAGGCTCTAGCTCTTACACTGGCTCACTTTCGCACTGCGGGAGATCAGTATGAGATGTCCACTACCTACTGCCGCAGTCAATCCGCCATTTCGGAGATTGTGAACTACATTGTCACCTTCATTGACTCACGGTGGTCACATCTCCTCGACTTCGATCACACCAACCTCCTCTCCCCTCACAACCTCGAGACATATGCAGCCGCTATCCATGGCGCTGGTGCACCCCTAACCGGTGTCTGGGGCTTTATTGACTGCACAATTCGCTGGATCGCACACCCGAGTCAGTGGCAGTGAGTTGCTTATAGTGGGCACAAAAAATTCCATGCCCTGAAGTTCCAGGATATCATGCTTCCAAATGGCCTCTTCGGGCATCTCTTTGGACCCGAGCCCGGGCAACATAATGACAACCACCTTCTAAACAAGAGCGAGTTGCTCGATACTTGTGCCAAATTTGCTATCAGGGATGGGACCAACGAGAACACAGCACCAGAAAAAATATTTTTGCAAATCTTTGGTGACCCAGCTTATGGCATCAGCAACCAAATTATCAGCCCATTTGCCGGAGCAGGACAGAGGACTGAGGCTGAGTTGGAATGGAATACGGCCATGGCGAGTGTGAGGATAGAGGTGGAGCATGGATTTGGAGTGGTTGGGAACAACTGGCCTTTCCTGAATGCGGGGTGGAAGATGCACCTCAATTCCTCTCCAGTTGGAAGGTACTATTGGGCCGGGGTGCTACTGAGCAATGCACTTACCTGCCTGAACGAGAACCAGATCTCAAGGTACTTTGACTGCCAGCCCCCCGATATCTTTACCTATTTTCATGACTAGTTATACACACTTGAATGCATTATCACTTGCAGCGCACATGGTAGAATGCAGGTGAAAAGCGAACTTGAAATTTTACTTATACAGGGCAAACAGTCATACTTTGGTTATACTACTCCTCTTACTGCTGCTTCGAAAGCTGAAGGATCACAGCAAGGTACTTCTCGGAGGTCCTCTCGTATACTCGGGTACTCTCCTTCAACGTCTCAACCATCTCTTGCTGTCTCTCGTCCCGCTTCTTCCCATCCTCAACCAGAATGTCCTTCAGGTCACTCAAGTCTCCCATGGATGAGCCAGCTTGGGCCGTAGTCGAAAGCAAGTGACCAGCTTTCTTGGATTGGTGTCCGACAGGAGGCTTGTTCTCCACATCGGAATCAGAGTCGGTGAGGTCATCACGTTTGCGACGGAGGGTCCTCATGGAGGCATTGCGAATAGCCTTGCCGCCAATGTGATCCTGCTCAGCTTTCTACATACCAGTGAGATCAGCTGATAGACCAAAAAAAGAGCTAGCTGATATACTTACCACCTGTGTACACTCCTTCTGCTCTTCAGTTTGAGTGGCAGCAGTATTCTGCATTTCGGAGATGCAATCAAGAAGTGCTGCAATCTTGATGCCACAAGTGCCTGCCATTTCGCAAGCAACCTTCGAGCCAGCATGGCTCTCGGGGTCCTATAGTTGAGGAATTAGTACAAAGGAATGTAGAAGAAACAAGGAATAGACATACCTCCTGATAAGCGATAAGAGACATCAGTTTGTGCTTGATAGTCTCCGCTGAGCTTGTACGGAAGTAGCCAAGGGCTTTGAGCCGCTGTGCGACACGCTTCCACGTGGCACCCTTCTCGCCGTGCTTGGCACCAAAAGGATTCTCCTCAATGGTAATACGGACGAGCTCTTCAAGCTCCATCGCCGAGTAATGAGCCCTCTTGCAACCTTTGACAGGCACAGAGACCTCACGACCCGGGGTTCCATCAGAACTGCTGTCATCAAGACTTGGGGCCGGCAAGACGGGGGTGTTGGGCTGCGTATCAATGATGATTGGAGTGGTGGACCGGATGTGAGCAGGTGCAACAGCAGCTGCTGCAGGGGGTAGTTCTGCAGAGAGATGGCCAAAAGTGATTGGCTGAGCTGCTGCAGGCGGGTCGGCAGGTGGGAATGGAGGTAGCCCGGGCCTGGTGTTAACAATTTGCATGGCCACATCGGGATATGGCAGCTCGTAGGAGTGGGATGGGTCAAAATAGTTGTAACCTGGTGCAAAAGCTGGATCATAGGCAAATGCATAGTTCTCAGGGGAAGGAGCGCGCCCGTTGACGGGCGGAGCGGCGTCGAGGGGCGTGAGGAGTGGGGTGTGAGTGTTACTGTTTGACATGATTAGATAGTTGTGGATATCTGCTGCAAACACACACACCTGCTTTATATTCATGCACGACACTTGCATCATATGTCCTTTCCGCCCTGGAATCGTCATCGAAACGGATGATGGGCAAGCTGATCACACGGCAGGTTTGCTCAAGCAATTTTGGGGCTCCTTCTGACTCCTCCTAAAGAAATCAAGTGGAGCCCCGGCGTTGCAAATGAATATGAAGCTGGGTGAAGTTGCACTGCCCGACGATGATTTGCTCATCGTCCTGTGCCTGAGACACTCCGATACGGCTTGGATACAACAGCAACAGCGATCAACCTCAATTCTAAGTGTCTGAATTGACAGACGGAGCTCATCCGGTAAGCAACTGAACGACGAGGCATGTCACCATCAGAGGGGTGTGGAAGTTGATGCACAGTGAGAGAGTGTGCAAGGGGAGAGACGAGCACAACAAGGATGATGTTGTGGATGTAGGAAGTGAATGTGCAATGCCTGCTGAGAGTCACACATTTGCAGATTACATAAGGCCATTTTGTATTGTCGCCACATTCATTTTAGATTACTGCTAAGGATCAAAATTATACAAGCACTGGCCCCACCAAGTATGTATAGCACAAATTGGAAAGAGCTGTAATACAGAAAAATGGTAATTTTGCACATAACAGATACACTCTAATAGCTATATATTTACACACTACAAGTTTTGGAATTGAAATCAAGGCAAATTCAGGCGAGATCAACGTGATAGATCTGTGATATGCCCGATTGGGATGTTATCTCGTTGTTTCGCTTTTTTGTCTCTCTAATTCAATCTGTAGCAAATAAGTTACATCAGGCACTGTATTACATGTATATAGTAGTTATACAACACCCTACAGGTGCCCATTTTTGAAGATCAATGTTGTGGCCATCCCGCAGTGCAAGTTTGTAGTTAGTGGAAGTATCAGTCACGAAACTCTGTGGCGATCTTGGTCATTCTGCATATCCTGGCTTCCTCCCATTCTAAATTTGCTCTATTGCAATTCTGTCTTCTAGAATGCATTTATATACACCAATGCAAGTTATTAAAAGTCTCAGATGTACTTTTTATCGGATTATACTTGTGTGAGACCCTGATTTATGCTCATTTTTCATGTTATTACTACCATGGGGTGACTGTGATGCTCCAAGGGTTCTGGGTATATGATTATACACCCATAATATTGATTATATATGTGCTAAGTATATTTGGGAAGCTACAGTAGGCTTATGGCACACTCTGGGGCCTTGTATAGGATTTGTAGAGTACATGGTATTTTCCAACATCGGAATCTTTGTTATATGGGCTTATGAGCTATCAGAATGCATTCCAATTGTTTGAAGAGTTACATTAGGGCATCATGAAGACTTCTAGATAGCATACATATCATACTATCATCAGCAGGAATATACAGTGTGCAGTCATGAGGGGAGGTAGTTAATTTGAGCGAAATAGCCATGACGGACAGGCCCTAATGCAATTATTTCCACTCTAAATACATGGCCAGTAGTTGATAGTGTATATATATGCTTCCCAGACTGAATGCAAGCCTAAGAATTACTGTGAGGAAGAGGGGGGTTGGTGCAAAGCTGAGTGGCTGAAGTTCAGCCACTCAGATTTCCAAATGCGGACTCATTTCGATCGACAACCACACCAGGAAAACATGTAATTCCTTAATTGGCTCTTAGTCGGGCGCTTAGACCTCCTAAGACACTGAAGACAATTTAAGTAGGGAGACCATATTATTCCTTCTTATTCTGTCTTATTTATGCCAGTAAGACACATAAGTAGGCCCTAAGGAGTCTAAGCTACTGTCTGAAACTCTTGGCTAAGGCGAATTGGACCCAGATCTAAGACGTCTTAGGCCAAATTCACTGTGCTTAGCCCACTTACGGGCCTTGCTGGCATAAATAAGACAGAATAAGAAGGAATAATATGGTCTCCCTACTTAAAATGACTTGCGGCTCTTAACAAAGATGTTAAGACACACTAAGGCTGATTAAGGAATTTGGGGTTTTCCTGATGCACGGCCTTTGGTTGTTACTTTCCTTACCCTCTCACCACCACCTCCCCATCCACCATGCTCCGTCCTCACCACCAAATCGCCCAGGATTGATTGCAGTGGCCATAGAGCCCTGCAATGGTAGGTTGTTACATATGTTATATGTTTCCTTACCTACTAACAACCCTTCGACAGTCGTTTTGCGATCATTCATGCCCACTTGTGATTCCAGCTTGTATGTGCACACCCAGCCCACACCCATTGCACACACCCACATGCCAACACGCCCCCGCCCACCTGCAGCCCGCATCTAGTTCCCACCTCCCAAGCCCGTATATACAAGCCCAGCTCACATGCCCACACTCTATTCTGCTCCCTAGCCCCCCATATGTGCTCCCTGGCCCCCATACACGCCCCCTAGCCCCCGCCCCCTAGCCCCCATACACACTCTCTAGCCGGCACACCCACACCCTACTCGCAAGCGCCTACCCAAACCCCTAAGTGCGTAACCCAGCCCCATGCACAATCCACAGTCCGCACACAGCTCACGCTAGCCCCACGCCCGTGCACCTACACTCGCACGTGGCATATAGGTATTAATAGGTATTAATATAGCTAGCATGCACATACCATCTATATTAGCTCTAATTCAATTATTTTACTGCTGTGCTCAGTTGCTTGAAGTCCGCGCCATGATCAGATGGTAAAACAGCCTAATTGGGCTCGACAGTTGTGTCACACAGGTGAAAAGTAAATTTGCGACGAGGGCAAGGACAAAATGATTATGTCCGGAATGTGGCAACGAAATGGGTGCGAAGCCAGGTGTTGACAAATGCAACCGGAGGGCTTCGGGCATTTAGCTTGATTTGGGTTGTTTTGTGATATTGTGCCTCAATGTAATAAGACCCATTGACCTATGCCTTGCTGGAGACATACAGTAACACATAGTTCACAATTGATTTTTGTCCGGTACAGAGCTTCATAGTTTTTTGTTTTTGCAGTAGTCACAACAATTTGAATAAAATTTCTATTATAGTCGGATTTTAAGCTCTTAAGCCCTTAAAGTTGCCCTTGATTGCAGCCATTTCAGAAAACCTTGGCCAGGTGTGTTTTTTTATTGTTTTTTTGCGGCGGTAATCCACGCCAGGTACCAGTGATCCAGTAAGCCATTTAAGTTCAAGCTTTGCGCCACTTGTCGTGTGTTCCAGTAATTCGGTAAGCCCGAATCAGACATGTTTGCGCCACACCATCGTTCAAGCTCAAGCTTCAAGTGCGGCCCACTTCTCCTCCTCTCGTTTCCTCTACTCTTTGTCGCTCTTTGTTATCCAATTGATCTAACCGCTGTCTCTCACTGCTCAGTTTATTTACTATGTCTGAATGTAATCTGATTCTGTTGTACACTGGTGTGAATTACATGTATCCTTAGTGCCTAAAGTTGAACCATCCTCTTGCCTTCTCTGCTGTGACGATTGCACATGCTTCGAGTAGATCAATTTCTGGTGTCTCACTATTGGCAAGGCGCCACCAATGTCTGTGTATCCATGCTTTCACTGTATATAAATTAGCCATGTTTGCTGTGCAGTGATATAACTTACCTGCACTAAAGCTTTCCTCAATCAGATTGAAGTCAGGAGATAGGCAAGTAGGAAAAGCAGCATGGTGCCTGTAAAGCAGTTAGACTGATATTGATGGCCACAAATAACATACCTTGTGCCTCGACAACTTCACGGAGTGCTTCACTCTTGTGGATGGCACAATTGTGATGCAAACTGTCCGATTCGGGCTCACCGGATTGCCGGAACGCACTATGTAAATGTGAACAGCGCAAAGCTTAAACGGTTGGTGGCGCCAGCTTGTCCATTTCGGGTTCGCTGGATCACTGGTACCTGGCGTGGATTACCGCTGCTGCCGCCACAAAAAAAAAAAACACGCCCAGCCAAGGTTTCCGAAATGGCTGTAAGGCCCCATCAGACCGCGTCAATCAAAACGAGTGTGGAGCTAGACACCGTAGGGAGAGGGGCAAGAGTGTCTGATCGCTGGAACATTTGGACATGGCTACGGCTACGCTTTCCACACCACAAAAGCTCCGGCCCCACTATGCCGCCTAATAAGGTCAATCAACGCTTTGTCCGCCCACCAAGGCTTGCCTCATTGCATCCCTTGTACGTGTAGACCTCTTCTTCTCTGGATCCCTCCTCCCCTTCCCGCTCTCGTCTACCATTCAATACTGATACATTATTGACCCCCCTGTTGCCCACTTCCTAGATCCCTCCTGTCCACTTGTCTCCCTCCCCATTCTTCCCTGCTCACTCTACTTCCGGCTTATTTTGTCATCAATGTAAGGAGGGTACTTAGAATTGATAGTACAACTTTTTTGTATGTAGATATATCAAATAAATTGTTCTACATTGTGTCACGAGTTGCCCCAACATGTTCATACATACAGATACAATACAGATACATTTACATACATCAAGAACATTCTAGCAACAGACATATTAGATACATTGTCATGTGACCTGATTACTCTCGTATCATGTGGCTTGGTCCCCACATGACTCATCAGTTATTACACTTACGAACACCGAACGACTTTGGACTTTTACATATGCATCTCTGACTCACCGGGCCCGCTTCGTCAGACACCTTACTACATGTATTGCTAAGCCTTACTCATTAGGACATATTATCTCACGACTCTTTAGTATAAGTACATAGACCTGTCGACAGAGGATCCTCAGCTTATCCTCTTTGTCTTCAGGTATAGTCTACATTTTCTACTTATGATTGCAATGTTAACTTTGTCTTCAGACTTATGTTCACTCTCTCGACAACAGTCGATCTCTCTCTAACGTTCTAAGACACCACACCCGCTTATCAGCACCACGAAGAAGCCCTTTCGGGATTACACATGTTACCTCGTAACACATTGCTGTTATATGTGATTGAGAGTACAATGCACCCCAACACAGCCCTCAAGACTTACCTATATCCTGAACACGGAACTGGGTGGTTTTGACGTGCTCCGGCAGTTCGCGGTTCAGCGGTTCCGGGGGCCTCTGAGCGTATGGATTTCATAATTATACCTAATTGTGCCTGGCAATAATTGCTTTATGTGGATTACACGCGGGGTCAAGGTTGCTGTTTGATGTGGTAGCCCCGTAGCCAAAGGCTATGTAGCCACATATTCTAGCACTCTGACTTTCTGAGAGGGGCAATACCATATGTAGTACCGGTAGGCCCAGGGTGGACCGGATGCTCGGTGCAACATCCAGATTTTGGCAATCTGGTTGACATTGTATCGCACCGAGAGTGTTACCATCTGTTGTTTCACAACCTCAGGTATGTACAGTATTCTGTGCCCTGTTATAACTCGATGGGATCTGGTTGCCATACCAATCCTTTTTGGGACACTTCCTGATCTAGCCAGCGCGCTAACTTCGCACAGGCCGGCGGGCCACCGGGTTGGCCTTGTCCTCCTGCTGCATAGCAAGACTCCGTCATGCTGCCTGTGCCGGAGTACCTCTTGCTGAAATGCTGCCCAAACGAGAAAATGGCATACTTAAGATAGATTAGCGGTCATATTAGGTGAATTTGGGTTGCCACCATTCTCCCATCTTGGTATCTATGAATAGGGTGTCCTGAACACAAGAAATCAGTTCCATGTGTGTTTTACCATCCAATAGAGCTACTTGCTTGAAATATTCATAGCTTGAGGACTGTCATATGGGGTGCCCGATTTTGTGCTGCTGTAGAAGGTATATTTTGTAAGGGACCTCTCAGATGAGTTTAAGAGATAATTAGTGGTCAAACACCATTGATAAACTTCAAGATCTATAATAAGAGCTCTCATACATATTATCATCATGGCAGGGAGGCAGGTATATACGCAAAAGCATTGATACTTGGAGATGTTGCGGTAATGTGGCAGCCTCACCCTTGACAGGCACAAAGGGGCTCATCTACTTTGAGCGCCAGCACGGCCACCCGGCGGGAGCGTTACTAATTCAAGCTAGCGCCTCTGAATCGGACTAGCGCGAGATCTTGTCGAGTTATAACAGGTCATTCTCAGTAAAAACGATCAGTCAACTGAAGTCAAGTAAATGCTGGAAAACAGGTAAAAAAGTCAAGTGGCCTCGCATTACTGACTACGAGGTGACTTTCATATGACTTCTTGTTTTTACCGAGAGTGACCGAGTTGCACCTTTCACGCCTTTTCATGCTTGTATTTACTCTGTCGTCTGACCCGATCTTCAATATCACAATAGCTATGTACCTAAGGAAGCAGGATGTCGCAGTTCGGGGTGATCACTGACCCTCGGTAAAAGCGGAAAGTCACCCTGTAGTCAGTAATATCAGGGCACTTGACCTTTTTACCTGTTTTTCAACATTTACTTGACTTTACTTGACTGATCGTTTTTACTGAGGGTCATTTTTTTTTTTGGAATCTTTGATTATACTCCATAGGGGAGCGTCTCCCTATGGTAGAGTAAATCTACATGTATGTATCTTAGCTAATATTGTACTGGCGTCTTCAAATGACATAGACGGGCGCCCGTAAGGAGGCGCCATGAATCGGTTTTTGGCTTTTTACGACCGGGTGGGTTTGGTTTTGTGGATTCTTTGTGTGTGCGCGTCTTCCGGTCTGCTCCTTTCTCTGATCTCGCTCCCTTGAACACTGTGGGCAACCCCTGCCATGCCCCGTTCTTTTCCTCGGCCCGTGTCCCTGCGCGCTTAGCGTGCTTCATGACTTTGGCTCCTCCAATCTAATCTCCTCGCTCCTTCCTTTTTCCTGTCTTCTCCACTGGCTCCGGTAGCACCATGGTTCTGTATGCTTTGCCGAACCTGCCCGTTTTCCCTATGAACACCATGAGGGGCTTCAGGGCTTTCGGATGTGAGAGTAGGGTTTTTAGCGATCTTGCTTGCCGCCCCAGCGCGTCCATCAGTCTCGCGCGGTGCCGCAAGGTCTTCGGGCAGTCCAGGAGATAGTGCTTTATTGTCTCATGAGCGCGGTTGCAGCCTGTACAAACTGGTGAGTTTATCACTTTTATTTGGTGTAGATGTTTATTGAGCAGCGCGTGGCCGGTACATAGCTGGATGTAGAGCGCGGCTTGACCCTTGGTCATGTCGACCTGCATTTTCTGGAATCAAGTCGATGGCATTGACGGGTCTATCCTTTGCAGTGCGTCCCATTGCTTGGATGTTCGCAGTGTCGCCGTCGCTTTCTCCTTGAGTCCCTTCATTACCCCCATGTCCATTGCTGACTTGCTCCAGTCCAGCCAGCTTCGCAGCATCTCCGGGAGTTCGTCGTTGGGTGAGTCGCTGTCTCCGCTGGATGCCATCTTTGCCTGTTGATCGGCCTCTTCGTTTCCCGTGCAGTCCTTATGCACTGTGATCCACCGGAAGGTGATGCACGCTGCTGGATGCTTCAGCATGACTCTGGCATATGTGTCGTGGATCTCGTCAGCTATCTGATGCCCTGAGCCCGGTTTATTTGATCGCAGTGCCTTCAGCACTTCTTGACTGTCAATGTAGACCGACACTTTGGTCACCTCCCCTGGCTCTTCCTTCCATATCAATTCCAGCGACATTAGTTCCCCCGCCTGCTCGGCCACATAGACCGTCTGTTCGTTCTCCTCGCCCAGGTATTTCTGTAGACTCGTCTCATTTTCCGGGTCCCATGCATCTGTTCCTCTCTTGAACATCACTGTCGCCGCACCTATCCGACCTTCCAGCCCTGAGCCATCGGAGTAGATATGTATGGGTGCTGTGTCCGCCATTCGTCGGCCAGGGCTTCGTGTTTGGATGCCGCAATCTTGGTGTGCACCCAATACGGATCACGCTGCACGATACTAATCTTCTCCATGTGTGTTGGCTTCAGCCCCAGTGCATCGAAGAGTGTTCGCATTGGCGGCGGGTACACATCCTTTTCTCCTGCCCTCTGCATCCACCATGCAAAGCTGACCACTTTATGTATGGGGTGTTCCTCCGGCTTCGTGCCCCACCACAGCGCAGCACGGTAACAGATCCTGTTTATTAGCTGGGCCATAGGGAGGAGGTCAGCGTGCGCGTCCAGCGCCACTGTCGGGGTCGACTTCATCACTCCCGTTACAAACAGTCCGGCCATTCTCTGGATCGGTGCTAGCTGCTTCGCAAAGCGCACCTATCCTCGTTTCTTCACCTGCCCCTCCTCTGGGTCCAGTATCGGGCTGCACCAGATCTCCGCAGCGTACAACATCTTGGGGACCACCACCCCTGTGTAAAGCTGCACACCTAACCTCCCTGGGACCCCTCGTTTCCCCTGTGATAAATGTTTCGCCGCCAGCATGTACTTCAAGCCTTTGGCCTGCGCGGTGTTCGCTTGTACCTGCCACTTGAGCTTGCTGTCCATATGTACACCTAAGAGCTTCGCGGAGGCCTTTGGCGCAATCACAGTGTCGTCCAGGGTTAGACTTGGCTGTACTGGTTCTCTGCCCCTTCGCGTTCCTGGAATCTGCTCCAACTTCCTGAAGAAGTGCACAAGTGCGAACTTGTCTACCTCGAAGACAGCATGGTGCTGTGCTGCCCATGCTTTCGCGCCTCCTGGTCTCGTCACCATCATCTTCAGTTTGTTATGTTATCTCGAGGGTCTCTCCTGCCGCCATAAGCGTCGTGTCATCCACGAACGCTGTTTGCAGCTCGTCCAGATCCCCGGATTCCTCGAGTAGGCCAGTCCGTAAAAACCATAGAGCGGCATAGAGAGGGGGTTACCTTGGTCAATTCCGTTCGTCACTGCAAAGACCGCCAACTTGAAACCATTGAATGTAAGTCTGGTTGTTCGACTGTCATTCTGTCGCGCTATCCAGTCCGTGAACTCGACTGGTATGCGGTGTTTCCTCATGTTGTGGATCAATATGGGGATGACTGTATTTGGGAACGCACCCGAGATGTCCAGGAAGAGTCCTGACACCACTTTCCCCTTGCACCATTTCTGGTGAATCCAGTCGACGTTCAGCATCAATGAGTCAGTGCACGATCTCCCTGGGCGTCCCCCAAACGAGTTTGCTAGTAGTAGGCTGTATTTCTTGACCATGTAGGCTAGGAGCTCTGCCATCGCGGAAGACAATATTTTTGTGATTGCTGCCAGCAGTGTGATGGGCTGGTACGCTTTGGCTTTCGAGTAATCGGGCTTTCCGTCTTTTCTGAGCGCTATCGTAAGTGATTCTTGCCATTCCTTCGGATAGTGCTTTAGATTGAACGTGGCCCTGAATAGTTTCGTCAGTTTGTGTACCAGGCATTCGCGGCAGTGCGTGAATATTGAATTAGATAACCCATCGTTTCCAGCCGCTTTGTACGGCTTCATCTTCCTTATTGCTCTATCGACCTGGGTCTCGGTGAGCTCTTGCATCTCCATGCATGGTTTGGGGTACGTTGTGTTTTCTGGTATCTGGATATTGGCTGGCTGTGGTGGGAAGAACGTACTGAGGGTCATTATACACTCGGTATGTGTCTTCGGTTTCCAGGGGACACGCTAGTTGGTGGATGTGTAGGGTGTACTGTTCCAATTGGAATGATTCGTCAGTCATGCGTCACAAGCCCCCCTGCCGAAGACGAAATTCACTCGATGTCACAGATCACAAGCGGTTTTGCCGAAATGTTAGATCAAGACTACGAAAATCGCGAAAATCACCTTAAAATAGGTCAAAAACGCCTCACGGCACCTCGGGTGATCGTACTTTACAAGTTGGACATGTATAGAGAGATACGAAGAAGTTTGGACATTACGTGTCACTAATTAAGTCGCCACTTTCGCGATAGCAGAGGGTACTTTGTAATTTGGCAATTTTCGCCAGCTGGTCAGCCACAAACTCCGATCACATGCACGTTAGACCACTGCGAAGAAAATTATCTGGTACAAGCCTAACACTAAGCTCAAAAAGCCTGTTTCGGTAGCATAATCCGACTATTGTTCCATCTGCATCTGAAATCATAATGACATGTTACTATTTAGTGACGGACTGACGAAATCTAAGGGATGTCACAGGTCACAACCAGACCTGACGGATGTGCCGAATGTATCAGAAATGTCACAGGTCACAGGGGCTGCTGAATCATTCCAATTACAGGGTTTTGCATAATTACTTACACACACACAATTGTGTGTTCACGTTATTTGTACATGTTTGCATGCGGTGCAGTGTGACGACTTGTCCGTGGCATTCTCTTCTGTGTTGCCCTCTCTTAAATATCCTTCCCTCGAATAGTCTCCAGAGTGTTGACAATGAGCTCTCGGACGCCAAGAGGGGTCTTTCCGCTGCACCACTTGGTGGCAACATACAAACTGACGAAGGAGAGCTTGACAGATGTCACTTATTGCCGCAATCAAACATGGGTAAACAACGCCGCGCGCGAAACGGAAAGTGTAAGTAATTATGCAAAACACTGTAGTACAGTATTGCAGAAAGAGCTCGCCGAGTCGCCGATATGCTGTGCGCTGTCATGACAGTAAGAATTGTATATGACGACTAATTGCTACATATGGAGCTGCCCCTCTCCCTATAGCGTCCAGATCCACACTCGTTTTTGATCGACGCGGTCTGATGTTTCTCCGCTAGCTGTAAGGGAAAACGTTAATTAAGGCTCTTAAGCGACCACTGAAATTTTTAGGACAAATGTCAGCCACAGACGTCATATAGCATTCCCGATGTGACTGATGGTGACCCTGAGGTTTACATGAAACTTCGCCGTTTAAGTCTTGACAGCGATTTATCTTGGATTTACCCCTTCTGCCCCTCTACCGATGTCGGGATCCAGTGCGGTCGTGTCCACTGCCTTTAGGGCTCGGAATATTGGCTATTTGTTCACTTCCAGCTTGGTGGTAAATCCCTACAATCCATCGTCAAAGCAACCTCGTCCTCACGCGCGTATCAGATGTACGCTTATGATTGGCTATTGTCCATATCGGAAGAGGTAGCGATTGTGTCACAAGGTAGTCTGACTTGGTCCATCACTATTTACTTCTTGTCCCGGTGCGCAACCCGTTTCTCTGTCCGTAACCTGGCAGCATGCGCTAATAACGAACTTCAGTACTTCCGAGCTCGTCTTTTTGCTCCTTGCTATCGTATTTTATAGTAAGGTTCTCTCTCATTCATATGATCATGAGCTAAGCCCATTCTCATAGAAGCGAACTGGGTGAACTGCACAGCGGTTTTCACAGGGCTCATAATAACCTCATCCGTGGCGATCACTTCCACCTCTTTTTTGTTTTTTCTCCGCGTCCGTGCGGTGTACCTTCAATCCCGAACCATAACCATCCTTTTCGGTGCCTTGTGGGCTGTCACCGCAAGTGTTGGTATCTGCTTTGGCGCACTCGAGGTGCATGGCGCAGGTCAGTGCCAGTTCAGTTCATCTCGCGCTCCATATCCAACTCGTTCCTTATCCTGGCAGAACATATTCCGCACACTGCACACTGTGCCAATACCATTGCCAAATATAACTTTATACCGGTCACGATGACATTTGTACACGACACAATGGTCTTTCTGGCGATTTCCTACCGTTTGGCTGCCGGCGCTGTGACCGCGGGTGACTGGCGGTCTCGTGTTCTGTCAATAGTAACTGGCAAGGGTCTTTTCAGCCTTTCCAGGTCTCTCATGAAGGGCGGCCAGCTGTATTACCTGTGAGCTTTCTTTATGGTTAATCCAAATTGCTTGGACCCTCAACTGTTACCCCCATCTGCGGATGCAGCGCGACTACCATGTTCTTCTTTGTCAACTTGACGACGATGACCTCCCCTTCGATCCACTACAACTTGCTACACTACGATCGCATCGGCATAAATCTCGCCTTCACAAACATGATGGCATGTCTTGTATTTCGGGGTGTTGCGCTGGGGCAGATTGAGAAAAAGCCCACTCAGCTCGGTTTGACCAGCACCGCAATCAATGTCGCATTTCAGATGGAAGCGCTGCCCTCGCCCCAGAGATGCAGCTTAGAAGCGCATCAACGTTCAACATAGTAGCTTAGAATGGATATGTAAATTAGTGTGACTGCCTATTCTTCCACAGTAATTACATACACTGCCCGCTTTCCCCCTTTCCGATTCTTCCCAGCCAGTCCGCCATAGAGGACTTTGATGCGAGCGCAGGGCTTTCATTAGCTGTCAAAGCGCAGAAGCAGATTTAGGTGTCTCGTCCTGCTTGCATATATAAATTATCTCAAGTTATTCGCGTCAGACCAGCCCAGGAGGTTTAAATGTTACTAAGGATGTCCACGACCTGCTCGTCTTTACCTTGTCCGAGGAGGAACTTGGGTGTCTCGTGCAGGCGGATGACGGTGATGCGCAGAATGCTCATGACGAGCACGAGCCCGCCGCAGGTGTACATCTCGTACCGCCACCCTTTGTTGTTGGCGTACGTGCAAGTCTCAACGGCCGGCGTGCAGCTGTAGTTAGCTGTGCGTTTCGGATGGTCAGCAAACACAAGTTACGGTGAGATAGAATACGCACGCAAGAAGACCCACGCGAATAGTCCCGCCACGAACTGGCCAACGCCCCACCAGGCCGCGAGCAGCGTCAGGAGCCACTGCTTCTGCGACGGCAAATACTCCAAAAACACCGTCGTGTCCAGAATCAAGTTCCCTCCGGCGCCAAAGGCCGAGAGGCAGATGAATAGGCCGAGAACGGGCCAGTTCGGCGACGCGCCCGCGAGGATGGCGAAGATAGAGCTGATGAATAACGAGGTGTTGAAGCAGAAGCGGCGCCCAATAACATCGGCGGTGTATCCCCAGAAGAGTGCGCCGACAAACATGCCGACGTACACCGCAATGGTGAGCCCACGCGTGAACGACGGGTTGAACTCGGCCGCGGCTTGGGTGGCGATAATGGACTGGAGGAGGAGGATCCCCGAGTCGACACCGTAACTGCGGCGCGGGGGGTGGTAGGGTTAGGGTTAGCTGGTACACGACATGGATGAGGACGCACCCAAATCCGTTAAGGACGAAGAGCTTCCAGTGATACGGCGTCCACCCAATTTCGTCGATCGCCTGGTGTGGATTATAATTACTGCAACCAAGTCGGGGAAAAGTTGAGCGGAACGTATACGTACATTGTTCACGATGTGCATCTTGGCATTCAGAGCAGGGTCCACCAGCTGCATGCCGCTGGCGAGGAGGTCCTTATCTGACGATGCGGCCGAGATGACTTCATGGTTGATTTTCTCTCCGGATTTCTCTCCAGAGCCGTCGATGTCCTTCTCGATGTCACGGCCCTTGGCTTCGTCGGCGTGTACAAGATTAGGGGAGCTCATAGTGACAGTGCGACTTCGGGAAAGAGTCGCAAAGGGGCGGCTGACAGCCCTACAATCTGCGGGGCCTTTCTATTGGACCACCATAATCTCTGCGTGACAAGGGGCGCTCCGGTTAGTACAACTCAGCTCACACCCAGTCCCAATTAGAGCGAGGTTCGACCCCTCGCATGTGATGTCGTCTCGCCCAGTAGTCGGTTCTACCTGGGAGTGCGGTCAGGCTGATTGGGCTCTTCTGGATTGCTATTTCTATTCGAAGTTAATACGGACGACACGAAACTCGCTGTATGTATCAAACAAGGCCTTGGATCTCGCTGGTCCTGTCTCCGCTAGTCTCAGCACTACGCACCGTCTGACCGTTCTGGACCCCAGCGGTGAGGAGCGCAACAGTAGAGTCTCGGACAACTTACTGGGACTATGGAGATAGACCGTGCAACACGGCTTTTAAATTTCTGGGACTCCGCAGCCTCATCAACCCTTCCTTCTTCTATTTCCGAGACCTGTCCGGGACAATGGTGGGCTACCCTAGACCCTACGACCTGATTAGTAAAACCCTAGTCCTTGCCTCAATGGGTTATGCGATGTATTGCGCTAGACGGAGCTACACCCGCGCCGCCCGAAGGAAAAACCAGAGATAGAGGGCGGCGTAGGACATGTCATGCACCCTGTCTGTCATGTAGTACATGATAGATAGGGTGCATGAATGGACCGCGGCGTTTGGCGAATTCACCCTATAATGTAAGTTCCGGGGTAACGGCCACGGCTACCTGACTCAAAACTCAGCAAGTAATAGTCCGCCGCGGTCCATCTAATACCTATACGCTGTTGTACTTATTGGTCGCCGAAACTACACCGCCATTACACCGTCCGTGAACTTTCCTCGGAAGATGAAACTCGCAGTCGCGCGTCGCCTATCATGATACATTTCATTGTCCACTGAATTCAAGTGTCTCGAGCTTTTTGCGTGCACCTTGCCGCCGAACATGGTTTGGGTGTCCACTGTCCACATGTGGACAGTGAGTGGGTGCTATCCGGGGGCCTTCGAGGGGGATTACCTCAGGCTTTTTTAGAAGTTTTTACCCGGAGTTTAGGGGATGAAAACTCCGGTTTGACCAGGAGTTTAGGGGTTTCAGCCTGTCCGTAATGGTGCACTAAACGTCTTTACGAGAATAAAAAACGGGGCGACTACGCCCTAACACAAAAATGCGCCTAAGACGTGTGTTACCCGAGTGGATCGGTGCTTAAACAGTTTAGACATTCGTCAAATAGCTGTTAGTGTTCAGACGGACCGTTCTAGGACTGCCAAAGAGTTTTTTAAGCGTTGTAGATCTGAGTTTAGGGGAAGTCGGCCTGTCTCTAACTGGCAAACTCCCGGAGTTTAGGGGATGGAGGCCTGTGTGTAAACCGTTTAAAGCCCGGAGTTTAGGGGATTTAAAGCCTGAGGTAATCCCCATCGAAGGCCCCCGGAGGGTGCTAATAGAGATAGAGATATAGCGGGAGCATGCGGTGTGTAGTGCTAATCCGTCCCTCTAACGAATGGAGGTTGCTGTTCCTGAGAAAGTTCGCGGCCGAAAGAAAGACT
>KV417567.1:269999-280297 GCA_001630335.1 Athelia psychrophila
CTCCCACTTGGCGCGATCAGGTTGATACTTACTCGATATCTGGCTGTTGCGGCTTTGTCTCTTTGATCTCCGGGGCTGAAAGCTTCAATTGCTGCTTGAGCGTATCGCTGATCTGTGAGACTTTGACTGTAGCCATGATGAACTCGGACGGATCTTGATCATAGCGCTGGCAACCTTTATACACGGTGTCCGGGGACTCGCAGCGCCAAAGGTCCCTAAATAAGCTTCCGTGTCCCAGACCGGACTTTGTCGCAGATCTTATCTGCTACCCAAATCTCGATGTCCTCACAAAGTCAACGAAGCTGCCCAAAAACACAACTGAAAGGTCGGGCAGACTCATGATTATTACAACCTATCGACTCTGATATCTTACATGAACAGGCCAATCTGCGCAAAACACACAAATTACCGCGTAGCAGCGTACGAGCCTCTTATTCGGAATGCACTAGAGGAGCGCAACTATCTACATCGCATCGTAGCCCGCCTCTCAGCCCTCTCGGCCCTCATATCTGTCTCCACAATCAACTTGTCCGCCTCCACAGTCCGCGCGTCCCTCTTGGCCCTCAAGTCGGCATATTCCTTCCTCCTCGGCTCGGCCCTCATATCGTCTCCACAATCAACTTGTCCGCCTCCACAGTCCGCGCGTCCCTCTTGGCCCTCAAGTCGGCATATTCCTTCCTCCTCGGAGGAAGGAATATGCCGACTTGAGCTTGCCTTCGGCCCTCCCGGATTGCGAGCCTCCACAGGCTTGTCGATACCGAGGTGTTTGGAGGTGTCATGCCTCAATAAGCCGTCGTGGCGTGGGTGGGTACTTCCGATCGCAGCAACTGGAATGGGGACGGTGCCGCCGCGTGCCCGCAGGCCTAGGGAACATTCGGAGACATAGTATGCTATGTCTTCGAATGTTTCCACGCCCTATCAGGCGCTTAGTACGCACTTGCATTGCGCGGGGTGTTTGATCTTCTGTCTTCCGAGGGGACAATTTTTCCGTGCTGGGAGGGGAGTTGACAGGGACAGTGTCATTGTCAGGTAGGCGACAGGCAAGCTGCCGACTGGGGATATTTCGGATGGGTGATGCGACGAGGCGGGCAGAGCGGGAAGGTTGGACGAAGTGGGGTCCTCCGAGCTGCTGAAGGCCCGGGTATAATCCTAGGACCTGTGGGTCCTCAGTGATTGAAGTTCTGTTGTCTTTTTTGAAAGATGACTGTACTTTTTCAAAAAGATAACAGAACTTCTGTCAATTGTTGATTGACTGAATCCTGGGGGACGTGATGCACGTCCATAG
The DNA here is from genome assembly GCA_001630335.1 of Athelia psychrophila. Lineage (NCBI taxonomy): Eukaryota > Fungi > Basidiomycota > Agaricomycetes > Atheliales > Atheliaceae > Athelia > Athelia psychrophila. Next base: position 271,285 of record KV417567.1, read on the forward strand.
GCTGAAAGGTGTGTACGTTTGCGCTTCCTACCATTGGAAGCGGAAGCGTATACCTCTTCGAGAAACCAACCTACACGAGTGGTAGCGAGACACCTATCTCTTCAAGCTTAGAATTCTAGGTTTGATAGCACCGCGGCTTCTAGAAAGAAAACATAATCGGCAAGTTCAAGCACCAATCGCTTTCCAAGGAAACATCTAATGGTATGCCTCGCCTTTCGGTGGTCCTGACCTCTCGACGAACTCCGAGGGCTACGTTGCACTGGAAAAACTACCTAGTCAAGATCGAGAACGTGATCGGCAATCACGTTCTCGATCTTGAATCAGGGTGCGATTAGAGCATAGACATTGAGCACTGTCGTTATAAGCTGGCATCTGAACATCATCGAATAATATTTGTGGTTAGTACAACTGGGTCTCCCTTGCAAATGCTCGTGGCGAACCTAATTTGGCCATATGTCCCAGTGAGCTCGACTTGTTTTAATTTACTACTAGGGACCCAGTGGACGGTTAGCTCGAACTCTTAATTGTTTAAAATATATTCCTACTTCATCATGGTTGTGCCATATCTTCGACACTAACACTGTCGTCCCGCCACAGTTCAGCAATCGTAGTTTGCGCATTTATTCCAAGAGCATGCCAAGGACTGATATCGGATAACGCACTGCCTAATTTTCTGAGGGGATTTTCAATATCTGGGATGCCTCCAAATTCATGCTATCATTGGGGTCGCCTTAATAACCACAGGCAGAACACCTGAGTATCATGATAAGCCGCAGGATAGCAAAAGAGCCTTGTGGGGGACCCACCTCCCGTAGGCAAATAATAACCTTCTCGGCCAATAACGTGCATCATCGCGCTGATGACTCCAGCATGAGCCGTGATAGATATGACTGTCAAAAGTCAGTCCAGGACTCGCAACTTGCGCAACAATCAAGGTACTGACACGTTTCGGGATCGCGGTCAAACACGCGGTCGAACACCTTCCTAGCCCTCACTTCAACACGGGCCTCTGTCTCTCGTTCGGAAGGAATCCATAGCTCGTCTTCTTCGGTGAAGCCTTCCTCGAAGTCGAACTGGGGGAAATTGGCGTGTATGCGAGCGCGGGTTTGGCGTTTATCAGAGCTGAATTTACCGTAATACTCGCGACAGTTCTGTTGTAGACTTTCAATTGACCGCCAGGAATGACAACTTGAGATGCTCAGACCTCGAGGATAACAGTTGTGGGTGCGGATCCTGAATAGAGCCCCTCGAACGTGATGGCATTCGTTTGCATCGCTCGCGTCAGCGGGCTGGTGTAGACTTTCCCGGGCAGCGGAACGCCGTTCGAAATCTCCACTTCCCATGCGGCATGGACATCTCTTGCTTGCTGTTCGCCCACATCACTCAGGAGTGGGTCGGCTGGTCTCGCATCGTCAGATAGCGCCAACCGATGTCACAGCGAAGTATATGCTTACGGCCCCAAACCAATTCGCCATCGCCGTTGAGGACTGCCCAATGCCTGACGCGATTTAGCTCAGAGCAGCACTGGAAAGGATTGAGAAATCGCACTCGTTCCATCGCTAGATAAATGCTATGATCAGTTCAAAGGCGTTGCTCTACTGCGCATATTATTTGACCTTCATCCCATACTTCTCCGCAGCGACGTTGTCTACAAAACGACTCAGCACTGCTCAAGAGCGGTTGACATTAAATGACCCACTCAACCCCTGCCCGTGCCGCCCAAGGTAGAACACCTTGTACACAGCACCATCCTTCGCGTCCGCATTCAGTTGCGAGATCTTCTGCTTGAACGTGCTCCAGTGATCGGGAGAATCGTCCAAGAGCCCAAAACGAGGCGGGAGCTACAGGGCATACTTCAGATTCTCGTCGCGCAGCTTGGACGCTTGCGGCAACTCACAGCTCCGATGTCGTCAGGTTCCGCCAAGGGGTCGTCTTGAGCAAAGAAGGAGGGGACGGCCTGGTATGGCGGACGTCAGCGAGCAGGTCTGCACGATTGGTGTGATTTCTGACCTGGTAGATGTAGCCGGTCATCGCGGCGCTGGATAACAATCGCAGTCAAGCGCCCATGGCTAGCGGCTGGTCACTCGACGGACTTTACGCTGGTTCGGGCGTGCCACTGCCCGCTCCCGGTTCTTGAATGATGCCACGGTCTGGCATGAAGCCGCGATGAAGCGGCCTCCGGAGTCATCATGGAGCTGAACAAGAGGCAACTCGCCACAGCTACCGGCCGAAAAGCCGACATCACCAATCCAACAGCTCAACGAACGTCGGGTATCATTATATATTCACAAACATAGATAAACAATTCACAAATAAGCCCAGCATACAGATATAAAACAACAATTCTCAGAGCGTGAACGTCTTGGTCAGGTGCAGCGCGCGCGACGACGACCCCACATACACCGTGAACTCCCCGGTGGGGATCACCCAGCTCTGCGTGATCACGTCCCAGATCGAGATGTCCTTCACGCGCAGGCCGATGCTGAACTGCGCGGTCTTGCCCTGCTTGATGAAGCTGCGCTCGAAGCCGCGCAGCACCCGCGGCGGCTCGGCGGCGGACTTGGGGAAGCCGATGTACAGCTGCGCGACCTCGTTCCCGTCGTACTTGCCCGTGTTCTTCACGGTGAACGTCGCGGTGAGCGCGTTGCTGTACAGCCCGGTCTCGCCGCCCGGCTGCGTGGCGCTGCCCTTGGGCACGGCGGCGGCGGAGGTGAAGGCGGGCTTGAGCGAGAGGCCCGAGTAGGCGAAGGTCGTGTAGGACAGCCCGTAGCCGAACTCGTAGCGCGGCGTGATGTTCTTCGCGTCAAAGTACTTGTAGTCGAGTTCTGCAATCACATGTTAGCAAACGTATACTAGATAGCAGGAAGAGAGGGACGCACCGAGCTTCTCGGTGTAGTTGATCTCCGGAATATACGCATTGCTGGTGTTCGACACGCTGTACAGGATATCGCTCGCGTAGTCGCTGCGCTGCTTCGCCATCGTGAACGGCAGCCGCGCGCTCGGGTTCACCTTCCCGCTGAGCACGTCCAGGATGCTGTTCCCCGTCTCCTGCCCGGGGATGCCCGCGTTCAGGATCGCCGTCACGTTCGGGTGGTCGAACCACGCCTCCACGAGCACGGGGCCCACGATGTGCATGACGACGATCGTGTTCGCGCAGTGCGCGGCGGTCGCGAGGACGAGCGCGTCCCCGCCGTGCCACAGCGTGAGGTTCGTGCGGTCGCCCGCGTTCCCGTCGACGGTGATGTACCCCTCGCCCGAGTCCGCGTTCGCGAAGACGAGGCACGTGTCCGCCTGGGCGGCGGTCGCGTTCACCTGGGCGTAGTTGAAATCGGAGAGCACGCCCTGGACCACGGAGGTCGGGTTCAGGGAGCGGATGTACGCTGTGATGGCGGCGAGCGGGTCGATGAGGTACGGGAAGTTGGCGGTGCCGGAGCCCCAGCCGATGGCGAGCGTGCCCTCGTCGCAGCCGCGGTCATTGCACGAGTTGGGGCCGTCCGGGTTCGGGCCCGCGTCGGAGCCCACAATGGCGAGGTTCTTGACTTTGGAGAAGTCGATCGGGAGGGCTGGCGCAAATGCATCAGCGACCGCGCATAATAACGAATATAAGTGGATGCTCACCATTGTTGACGTTCTTGAGCAGCACCGTGCTCGCCGCGCCCACCTCGCGAATCAGAATGCTATGGTTGCCCATCACATTCACATGCTCGTTCACCTTCTCCCCCTCGTAGTACGTGTTCTCCGTGTTGTAGTCAAAGTTCACCGCGGGGAAGCCCGTGTCCTGGCCCATCTTGTAGTACGCCGCCATGATGCGCGTGACCATGTCGTCGAAGCGCGCCTCGGGGATCGTGCCGTTGCGCACGGCGTCGCCGAGCTGCGCGCCCCAGTACGAGTTGTTCGCGCTCGCGGGGTTCGGGTCGTTGGGGTTGCCGTACGCGACGAAGCCCGGCTGGTTCATGTCCGCGCCGTTCATGACGGAGGCGTAGAGCGAGGTGACCGCCGCCCAGTCGGACAGCATGAAGCCCTGCGCGCCACGATGTCAGCTTAAGCTCATCCAAAGTGCAGGGGGGAAAACATACCTGGAAATCGAGCTCCTCCTTGAGCACCGTGTTCAGCAGATGCCTGTTCTCGCACGACTCCGTCCCGTTCACGCGGTTATACGCGCACATCACGCTCCCCACGCCCGCCTTCACGCTCTCCGCGAACGGCCACAGCTGCATCTCGTGGAAGCTCCGGTCGTCCTGGTTGCTCGAGTACGCCTCGCCCCCTCCGCCGCCGCGGTAGTGCTCCTGCTCGTTGAGCGCAAAGTGCTTCGCGCACGCGATGACGCCCTCGGACTGGATGCCCAGGATGTTGTTCACGGCGTGCACGCCCGCGAGGAACGGGTCCGCGCCCGCACCCTCCCAGTTGCGCCCCGCCGCCGCGTTCCGGGCCAAATTCATCATGGGGCCCAGGGCGACGTTCACGCCCTTGCCGCGGAACTCGGCGCCCATCGCGGCGCCGCGCTGGTACATCAGGCCGGCGTCCCACGTCATCGCGACGTTCATGCCCGAGGGGAAGAGCGAGGTGTAGTCCGCGTCGCGCACGCCGACGGGCGAGTCCTCGAGGCAGAGCCCCGCGAAGTTGAGGCGGGGCACGGAGCCGGAATTGCCGACGCAGCGGCCGTCGGTGTCCACGCCGGTGGTGAGGTTCACTTTCTCGTTGATGGTGAGTTGGGAGACAAAGGCGCGCGCACGGGTGACGGCCTCGTTCCAGCCGCCGTCGCCGTTGACGGGCTCTGTAAGGAGAGGTGGGTGTTAGCGTCGTCAACATTGCAAGGAGAGCAAGGACGTACTGGACGGGGTGAGTGTGCCGGTGGGGCTGGCCGCGCTGGAGCTCGCGCTCGCGGTGCCCGACGCAGACCCTGATTTGGATGTGGCGGAGCTGGAGACAGCCACAGAGGAGGCGGTGGATAAAGGGGGTGACGCAGACGCCGGGGACGAGGATGGCGCGGGGACCGAGGATGCGCCGGACGATGACGCAGAGCCAGACTTGGACGCGCTCGAGCTGGCAGCCTTGGAGGACGTGGACCCGGACGCGGACGCGGTGCTCGCGGCCTTGCTCGAGCTGCTCGCCTTCTGGCTCGAGCTCAAAGCGCTCGAAGCGAGCTGGGAGCTGGTGATTGCGCCGGTGCTGCTCGTCTTCTGGCTGTCGACGCCGCGGCCGCCCCAGTGGCGCTTCAGGTTGTGGCCGTGGGCGATGTTGTCGCGGGCGGCGTGGGTGTTGAGGTCCGCAGCGACGCTCGTGGCGAGGAGGAGCCAGGGAAGCAGGCTGACGCTTAAAGGCGACTTCATTTTGTGTTGTTGTTTGTCGGGAAAGACAGTGGTTCGGTGGGTAACAAGGAGTGTGGCGGAGACGATGCTCCTGGGGAAGAGAAGAGAGACGGAAACGCGAGGGAGAAAGTACGCGAAGACGAGTCGTGAATTCAATCGAAAGAAGTCGCGAGTCTATAAGTGCGGGGAATCTTCGGGTACTGGCGCCGCATCAAGGATTTTGGGTTTTATTCTGATGCGGGGAAGGGACATCAGCTGGGGCAGAGATGTATCAGTCCTCCCTCGATACAAGGCACTCAAATTGAAGGAAAGTCTCAGAAGGGGCGTAGAGGTGCATGGACGGATGATCGCCTGCGACCGGCATGTCAACCTATGTCGCTTCTCGAGGTGTCTATAACCAACTCTCCCTAGTCAGAGTCGCGTCTTTACTAGGAGAACTTCTAGCGTCTTCCCACTGCCACGTTTCCCTGCCCGCAACACGTTTCCCTGCCCGCAACCCACCGCACATGCAAATGCGGTATGCCACCGAGCACTTACAGTCAAACCCAAGTCAAACCCCGCACCCGACGTTCTCGATAATTATATCGATCCCATCACGCTCGCTTTCCTCGCAACAACCATCTCCCTGCCGGGGCCTGCATCTCCCATGCCCTTCAAGCTTGATCATCCAATTGCCACCCGTCGTCGGTCATCTGCACATGTGCACACTGCACACACCGCGGCACGCCTATTATTAAAGATCAATATTCGCTGGCAGGGGCAACTTGGGTGCAATCGTGCCCCTCGAGTTTCCAGGTCCCTGGCTCATCGTACTCAGCCCAACTTGGCCCTTCCCGCCGCGTGCTCGATACCCGTGGCCTATCCAGGCAGGACCCTAACTCCCTCCCTGACGTCGACTCCGTGGGCCCTGTTGGAGCGGATGGTATTGCTACCTGGATTGCTCGACGATTGGAATTTGGTTCAGACTTGTTACCGCCTGCTGTATACTCTACACGGTAAAAGCTCGCTCAGCTCATACAATGAACAGGCGGGGATGAGCCTAAACTGGCTGGCATATATAATATTCCGAGGCTCATGCTTCTCTAAGCGAGTCACTCTGAGTCGGACAGACCATCTACCGCGCGCGCTGCCCAAGTTCTGCCACTGTTGTGCCGTCTCGTATGCATATGCCTGATTCCTACACTTTGCTCCCAGCTTCGCTTCTCTCGCCCGCTGTTGCTTCGCTGCTCGGACCCGTAGACTTCGTCTGGTCCCAGCCTCTCAGCCTAAACTGCTAGCAAATCACAATCCCACTCCGCGCGCGAGGTCGTCTTTAACTCATCGCACGGACCACTTCTGCCGATGTTGATGTTGAAGCACTATCTAGTATCTTCTATGTTCAAAGCTTTATCAACATGACCAGCGGCTCCGCCACCTGAAAGCGTTCTGCCCATGTTCCGCCATTGTGCCGTCCCGCATACTCCCCCGAATGCCTACACTTCTTCCGGAGACTTAGCATGGTCTCAGCCGCTCTGCCTAAACTGACATTGTCTGCTATCAATCGCGGGGCCACGCCGCTCGCGATTCGCGGGAGCTACTTGAACCTGCTACACGTTCCGTTCTGCCACCCGCCGTCGGCCATCTGCGCATGTGCACACTGCACACCGGCGCCGCCTCTCATTCAATTTTAATATTCGCTGGCAGGGCTAGAGTCTGCATCTCCCGGCTCATCGTCCCATCCCGCCGCATGCTCGATACTCCTGGGCATATTCAGGCAGGTCCCCGACACCCTGATGGTAGGGTGGATGGCGGTGCCGCATTGGAGGCGCTTGTCGCAAGGGTCCTGGATTACCCGATGGTTCGAACTTGGTTGGCATTATTAATGATATCTTGATTCTCTGGATGCTCGTGACAGTAAACACCCAGTGGACACCCGTGGGCGATTTGAACAAGATGATGTAGGAGTGTGACTTAGATGGGAGCTTCCTGCGCAAGTTGGAGGAGGTGGTGGATAGTAGTAACTTCCGCTTCTTCTTAAGCTTCAGCTTTTTCAAGATCTGAGGGCTGAAATGGCGGCTAGCAAGGTTATGGAGCAGTTTACCTTCCCAAAGAGGCTGAGCCTTTTATGGACCGTTGGTCGATTTCTGGACCTTGTGCGTGTCCTTGAGTAGCTTCTGAAGGTGTGGCGTGTGGGCTTTCGTAAGTTCTTTACTATGTGAGGAGCCCTGCTCGTCAAGATTTTCCCCCCCCATTACAGTGCTCAACGGGGATAGATAGATAGATAGTGTACCGGTTGAGTAAGGAAGGCTAAGGTATAGCAAGGTGTAGGAAGGTGCGGTGAGGTAACGTAAGGTAAGGTAGTGCCCAAATGAAGTGGGTGCTGATGAGGTGTACAGCAGGTGATAGTTGCCTAGAAATGTATGTGTAGATACTGAGGGGCCCGGGGAATCGTAGTATGTGCGAATGGGTATCCCGGGGTGTAGCAGTCGTGCTAATGATAATGTAACTATATTCATCTGTCGCTGAACCTGGAACTCTGGAATCGAATAGGAGAAACAGAGTTCCATGTCAGTGTGAATGTAATAAGACTTATGATAGATTGAAACAGAGTTCACTGAACATAAGCGAGAGCTAGTGTTCCTAGCTGTGGAGTTGATGTGGTGATTGATAGATGTGGTGATATTCCGGGTAGACCCTTGCTGATGCTTATGTGCAGCATTGTCTACGCCCGCGCCCGCGCACCCACACGCCACTGTGTAACCATGTACCCCTTCGACGTTGCACGGGCAATCCAATGTCCTCACGTGTATCCAGTTCGCCCCGACGGCCACGTCGCGCCCTCACGCACACACATGCTCCAACTGCTGGGATGGTGACCCGGAGCTGGACGATAGAGAGAGGAGGTAAGGAGGAGAAAAAGCAGATTAGGGAAGGAAGGGAGAGGAAGCGTAAGGAGCATAGCACAAACCGCCCCGGGTCAATCCGCACACGGTAGCGGTATACTAGCAGTCCACGGCTAGGCCCGCCCGCCGTGCAGTACTGCACCGCCAGGGCAAGCACGACGCCACAGCCGTACAAAATCGGTCCGAACGTCGAGTCCTAAACTACTCTCCCTCCTGTCCTCTCCCCACCTATCTCATTACCGCCAGTACCACCGCAACTAAGAGCCATGAAAATCCGGTCCAGCTTTTCAAAAACTTCCAGGGGCTCCAGCCTGATTGATTGATCTGGGGTATACGCAATATTTCCAGGGCGCTGGGGGAACGTTAAGAAGAAGCGGTTCACGTTTGACGAGAGGCCAGAACTCAAATGTACGGCTTTCGGGACCACCACACCGAGTCATTCAGTCCCTTTGGTAGTGGTAAATAACTGGTAAATGCTGTGTAACGACTCGCCCTTTCAAACCAGTAACGAGCCCTACGAGCACATTGAGAGTCACGAGCCTCGCGAACTGCTCGTCCCGTGTAGAGGCTCGTCAAAGTCCGGTCTCACGCAAAGGTCTACACTGGAGTTTGAAGCCAGGTGGGTTACCCCATATAGTTTACGGTAACTTACGAACGCCGACCACGACTTTAACCCTTAAAGTTACACTTACCCCATCCCACAGATAACGGCTTATTTTACACGTCGAATTCGAGCTTCTCCCTGGGTCACCCATTGGAAGTAGGGCAGCTTACGGACGCGCTTACGATGTAGCCCGCCTACTTAAGTAACTTAGTAAGTAT
>KV417567.1:297254-315523 GCA_001630335.1 Athelia psychrophila
GCCTTGTCTTTTGCTTTCGCCAAGCCAGTGGCTGATAACATAAGAGTTGTAGCTCCAACCTCCTTTCTTTTACCTTCTTTAGAAGTGACAGCGACCGTATCCGGTACTTCTGTAGTAGTAGCCTTAGCTGACCGAGGCTGTGGTGCTGGGATTCTAACCCAAATTCCTGCCTTGATACCTTTAGGGGCTGCTTCAGTAGGATAGTCGGCGTCCGTGCCTAAATCTTCTGCTCCTTCTTTTCTTCTAGTTCGATGTTGAGGAGTCTGATGGGATTGGGGTATTTGCGAGTCTGGATGTTGTGTAGTGAAACAAATTTATTATTGACAAATAAAGTTGACGCCCCAGAATCGATCATAGCTGCTGTGCTGATCGTCTGAGACCGTCCGATAATAGATATGGGTACATGGAAGTGGTCGTTTACTTTAATCGAGTCCGTGATAGTACTGCGGATTTGAACGTATGCGATGTCAAAATAGAAGTTAGAAGAGATGAAGTCGGCCACCCTGGTCACAGATGTCGACTGTATCAAAAATCTGATTCGTCTCTGGGATTATTGTTCGTCAAGATGTTCGTCAAGCGGGCAAACTGAAGCTTCAAGTCGCTCATCTCGGCCCTTATTGCAATGACTTCCGGTGACGGTTCGTGTGCGCCATCCTTGGACGAGCCCTGTTTGAACTCCCTTTTCTTTCCTTCTTTCTTCTCAGACACTCTTTCGGCCTTGGCAGGCGCAGCGACTTCGGTGGCGGCCACTCTCTGAGGTTTCGGGCGACGGATGATTTCGCGCCTGGGCTGTTTTTCGTTCTTGCATTGAGCAGCGGCGTGGCCTTCCTCGTAGCAGTTAAAGCATACGAAGGCGTTGGCGTCAACTTCCATGGGAGTGATTCCCTGTGACCGATCGAACGTTCTGGCCTGCGTAGTCGCTGGAGTCGCAGAAGTTGTGGTTGGGGCCCTTGACCGCCAGCTAGAATTAGATGATGCTGGTGCGGTAGGAGTGGTGAACGGCAAGTTTCTTTTAGGGGCGAATTCGTCCCTTTGGCGTTCGGCTTTGATGGCTGCATTCTTGAGTTTGTCAAGTGTCGACATATCACGATCCCAGGACAAGATAATGTTGCTGATTCCTTGGTTTAGACCGCAACGGAACCTTTCGCGAAGGTCTTCTTTGTGGTACTCAGTCCGAGCAGCGATATTGTTGAATTTGCTTGCGTATTCGGACACTTGGGATCAGTCGGGTACCATGCTTCTTTGAACTTGAGCACAAAGGCGTCGAAGTCTATGATGAGGAAGTCGGGGTCTTGGAGGAATGTTTTCTCCATGTCTTCGTCTGCGTCCGATACACTAGAGTATGAGTCGAAGCTTTGCGCACGGGAATGATGGGTTCTCCCCCGGTGAGGCTTTGCTTTCTTGGCTTCGTGCATCTTGGAGTCGAGGGTATTTCTCATATATGGTTGTATCCATTCTCCGGCCTTGCCTTCATGCAAGCCGTATACGAGGGCCAGGACTTTCTCGTTGGTATCGTAGACGTTGGTGTTGGCATCGAAGTACCATTCTAGTCCGGTGAGGAAACGTTCTGCATCGCTTCGTTCGCCTTTGAATTTAGAAGGTGTTGTGCTGATTTTCTCATGGCAATTCGGTTTGTTTGAGTCCCTGATGGTTTGGGCCTCGAGTTGAGCTTGGGTTGTTTTATTGGAATTGATGCCATTTTGTACTAGCTGTTGCAGGATGGCGATGACGCCGGCTTGATCGTTGGCAGGGGCCTGGGCCTGTATATGGGCTGCGGCTACGGCTGCTTGGACCTGAGCGGCTACATAATCACTAAGGACTTGTTGGTCGATTTGGGACAGGACCGGGTTCATCGGGTTATTGCCTGAATTATCCTCAACCGACATGCCTCCAGCTCCTTGCGTTTCTGACATGCGAACTGCTGGTTCGAAGATAGAGTTGTTGGTTCTGGAGACTGTTGAAGTGTCTGACTCCTCGCCTTCGTGGTTAGAGAGGAGGTCGAAGTGATTTCTTGCTTGATGTGACGTCTCGATGTAGTTTTCCGACGAATGGTGTCAGAATAATTGATACGGTGTTGAGGTCGCAGGTCGTGACGACTAGGACGAGGGATGACTGGTTTCTTTACTGTCTGTAAAATATGCCAATGGGTAATGTGTTTCTTGCCGATGTACCAGACATGGATCTTGGGTATAGGATTGGTAATCCTTTGTTGGTCTAAGGGACCGGGGTTTGAGTCGTTTGGGTCAATGGATGAAGAGCAAGAATCCACGGTGGAGGACGTGGGAACGGTGGACACGGAAAAATGCGGATCTGTGGTCCTGACTCCTTGGAATGCACGATGACTATAGTGGATATGGTAGAGCCTGAAAGTATTGGCTCGTAGGTCTAGGAGTAGGTGGAGGTGGTAGACCTCTAGGTGGGGTGAAATAGGATCGTTGACGACGGAGGGGTCGACAGACACGTGGGAGGACTTCTCGTACCGGCTCAGTTGGCCTGGTAATGACAAATGAGATGATTAGGAGAGCGAGACTGGCCAAGATATAGGCGAGATCGGACGACGTAGTGAAGGTACTTGCACCGCGGCTTGCTGCTCAAGAGCCTGAATGTCTCTAGACAGGTGTTCGAGGCTAACACTTCCGGATAGAGGGTGGCTGATAGTAGCTGTAAGCGAGGAACTCGGAGTTCACTCAAGAGTACAGACGAATAGGCTGATCTGGTGATGGTAGCTTATCCTAATGTTACGACGTGTATTCGTAGTCGTTCCCAGATGGGCCTTGTAGTGGTGTAGATAGTTAGTGGTGTAGTTGGAGGTATTGATCCTTGTGATCGAGAGTGAATACAAGTCACTTGAGACAAAGTTAGATAGTATTCAGAATAATGTAAGTGTGACTGTACCTTGAGACAAAGAGGATAAGCTAAGGTCTCAAGGTTCAAGTCGCTGTCTACTTATATCAATGTAATAGTAATCGTGCTGACGATGTGGGGCCCTATGGGTAAGCGTGTATGATGCTAAGGGGCCCGGGGAGTCATAGATGTGTATGTAAAGATCTGTTGGTAGTGGACGACATGTGGAGTAGTCGTGGGTGAAGTAAACCCGTGATGGAATGGAATGCAATGGAGTGGCGTGGAAGGATGTGGAACGATATGGAATCGGAAGGAATGAGTTGGCCATGTGATAGATAGATAGATAAGGGCAACTCGTGACACGCATCCTCATGGCCTTCGTATTGCGCGCTAGCACCGCGCCTCGCACTCTCAATGTTGCCCTACCACTATCCGGGCACGCATCTCTATTGACGCGCACGATGCTCTTCCCCGCCGCACAACCGTTTCGACGTGAATTTGTGCTACCGCCATCGTTCCACCCACGTGTGCGTGCCCAGCCCTAAGATGGCAGGCATTGCTGCCACCACCGTCGCCTTAAGCCGGCCCCCACTACGCTCTCACTCGCCGAAGCCCCCTGCGCACATGACCTCACCGCGTGCGTTTTGCCCGCCTGTCGGCCACTGTCAACTCGTGTACAGGCGGCATGTCGCATTGCGCGCGGGGACGCTCAGTGTTTGCACCCCATGGCCCGCGCTCGCTCGCCAATGAGTTGTTATGTCCGTGTCGCACCCACTGTAGGGTGAGGCAGATAAGCGCGACGGGTGACATAGTGTGCCGGTCTGCGCCTGGGTCGGACGATACATATTCTTCCTCCCCGTATCTTATCGCGTGCACACACTGGATAGCTGGCCGCGCACGCCCTTCCCACCGCCCTGCCGCCCTCTTCGTCGGGGCCACCCATTTGGACATTTCGGAGGCTATTCTTGCTATCTAATCTAATCTATTACCCGATATAGTAATCAATAGTTAGTTAGTTCAGCCCTGCGAGGGTCCCGAAAACTTTTCGACACCATATCTCACTTAAAGGTCCCGCAGCCCCCTTGAAGAATTGAGCTCGAAGCTTACTCCTATGAAGCCTCATCATAATCGTTCTCCGGCTCTATAATGGGGGTCACTCCTGGTTTGTATTGATAGAGATAATTAAGTGCTCACACTGGTGTTATCATATGCATCACAACTCCGATTCACGTCCCACCATCACCTGTCCACCCTTGTCTTGCTCTCATCTGCACCAATCCATCCGCACAGTCTCTGGGCTGAGCCCATATGACATCCTGTTGCTTGATTTTTGACACTCTCGTGAATTATTTACGGGACTGCTTGTAATCTACTGTAAAATTACCTGTAGTATAGAGTAAAACACCACAAGTCTGCTTAAATGAAAATGATAATAATGGCCCTCCCATCTTTTACCATTTGTAGTCTCCCGAAATCACTGTCACCAGCCGTCACCATGTAATTACGAGTGCACAAGTTGCAGCAGCCACAAGCACCAATATTGTGATGATCTGACTGCTCAGCGAGCAAATGCCCATCTCTAGAGTTGGGGTTAGGCTTGGGGCGCTCTGGCTGCTTGTGTTGCTCTAGAGCGCTCACGAGCTGGGTGTGTGTCTCCAGATGCACATCGGTTTCAAAATCTACCCACACCTCTTCTTCACATCACAATATCTTGTCTGCATCTACGAACTCAGGCTTGTCGCTCTCACCACTAGCACTAGACCTATCATTGTCTCTGCCAATCTCGGCTATCTCATTATGTTCATAATCCACATCTCCGTGCTCTGCAGGAATTTCAGTGAGTGTCTTGCCCTCTTCTGCGGCCTGCAGCACCACACAATGATATGATCAGATGCTGCCTTAGCCGGCAGGTTTACAATCTCGAGGTGACCTTTAGCTAATGCCACCTCCAGTGTGGTGCTGTGCCACACTGCCCCACCCCATGGTGTCTCCCATCCCTTGGTTTCCAGAAGCACCCCATTCTCTGCCAAGATCTTGATGATATTGAGGTGACCATTCAAGGAAGCCAACATCAGTGCAGCACCATGCTGCACTGAATATCTATTTGTAAAGACTGAGAATTGCATCTCTTGTGCCTCCCATTTTTTTGGAATCCAATTTAACCTCCATTGGGGAGCCTTTCCCTATGGTAGAGGTAAACTACTACTGTGACTATCTATATGCGTAAGAGGCTGATTCTATCAATTGCCGAGCCTGTAATGAGGTGTCACACATGTGGTTGGGCTGGGGCTGCCCGGTTGTATGTATGAATAGAGAAATGAGAAAATGATATAAAGCGACTCAGAAGGGGAAGGTGACTTGCGTCGTCATCGGCTCTATCGTTTGCATGTTTTGCCGTGGATTTTCTGCGCGAGTATTTCACTACACGGCTTTCTTCTTTTTGCTCCGTTCTATTCCTCAGGCTCGGGCAGGTCCATTGATCCATAGTCTTCTCCAAAGCGACCTGTTTTTCCTATAAACTTCAGCAACAGTTTGAGAGCTTTCGGATGCAATAACAGTGTCTGGATTGATCGTGCCTCCCTTCCTAACTTCACCCACATCTCTGATCGCAACCTCGATGTCGCGGGGCAATCAAGCAAATAGTGTTTGACCGATTCGTGGGCCATTCTACATTTTGGGCAGACAGGTGAGTCCTTAACACGAAGCTTGAAGAGATGCTTATTCAATGGTACATGCCCAGTTCGCAGCTGAATGTACAGCACGGCCTGACCCCTGGACATGTTTACTTGCATCTTCCGGTATCGTGTTGGTGGCATGGAAGGATCCACCTTTGCTAGCTTCTCCCACTGTTTCGAGCTCCGAAGGGTCTCCGTTGCCTGCTTCTTGAGCCCCTTCATTACACCCATGTCCATAGCGGACTTGTTCCAGCTCAGGCTGGTTCGTAGCATCTCCGGGAGCTCCTCCGCCGGCGAGTCCTGTGTTCTACTCGAGGCCAGCTTCGCTTGCTCATCCGCCTTCTTGTTGCCTACACAGTCCTTGTGCGCGGCAATCCACCTGAACGTGATCTTGGCCCATGGGTGCTTTGCCATCACCCGTTCGTGCACCCTGTGGATCTTGTCAGCAATCTGGTGTCCCGACACTGGTTTGTTTGACTGCAGCGCCTTCAGCACTGCTTGACTGTCCACGTAAATGGATGCTTGTTCCACCGTGTCCTCCTCCTCTCTCCAGATGAGCTCCAGGGCCATCAACTCCCCCGCCTGCTCCCCGATGTACACCGTTTGCTGCTCCTCTAAGCCCAGGAACTTCCGCAGGTATGTTAAGGCAACTCCACCGCCCTCCTTCTGCCGGTACATGACCGCTGCCGCCCCAATCCTGCCTTCCAATCCCGAGCCATCTGAGTATATCCTGATCTTCGCCCGGTCCACCAGCTCATCAAACAGAGTGGTCGCCTTGTCTGGCGCGATCTGTACCTTCAGCGCCGACTCCCAGTACGGGTCTCTCCGCACGATGTCAATCTTCTCCATCCTATCCGGTTTCAGTCTGAGCGCAGCGAAGAGAGTACGCAATGGTGGCGAGTAACTGGCGAAAGGGCCGCGCTCCCATGTCACATAGCTAGCCAAGTTGTGCAGGGGATGCTCCTCCAGTTTCGTCCCCCAGCGTAGCGCCGCCCTGTAGCACACTCTGTTCAGTAGCTGTTCCATGGGCAATAAATCAGTGTGCGCGTCCAACACTACAGTTGCTGTTGATTTCATCGCACCCGTCACAAATAGGCCTGCCATCCTTTGGATCAGCGCCAGCTTTCTTGCAAGCCCCACTGATCCTCCTTTTTTCCCGTTCGCTGTTTTTGGAGCTGTGATAGGTGAGCACCATACTTCGGCAGCATAGAGCATTTTTGGCACCACCACCCCCGTGTAGAGCTGCACTGCAAGCCGCCCCGGCACTCCGTGCTTTCCCTTCGCCAACCTCTTTGCTGCTAACATGTAGCTCATGCCTTTCGCTGTGGCTGCGTTCGCCTGCACTTGCCAGCGCAGACCTTCGTCTATGTGCACCCCAAGCAGCTTCGCCGATTTACTGGGCTGGATTGTCACGTCTCCAAGCACGAGTGCAGGCCGCGGCAGCGGGGTTGATTTCCCTCCGTCCACTCCTGGTACACGCTTCCTTGAGAGGTGTACCAGTGCAAATTTGTCAACTTCAAACGCCGCATGATGCGACACTGACCAATCATTCGCTCCACCAGGCCTCTCGATCATCTTGGTCAACTTCAAGTTGTTTTCTTCAAACGTGTTACCTGCCACCATAAATGTGGTATCATCCACAAATGCCGTCTGCAACTCGTCCACATCACCCCAGAACTTGAGCAGGTCCGGCCCGTAGAATCCATACAGGATCATCGACAGGGGATTCCCTTGATCCATCCCGTTAAGCACGTCAAAGGCCGCTGACACAAACCTATTGAATGAAAGTACTGTCGTTCTCCCAGTGTTCAGCCGCAGGATCCAGTCGGTTATCTCGACCGGAACTCCCCGTTTCCTCATATTGTGTATCTGTGTGCCTCCCTTCCTTCAACATTGAGGAGTGCCTCTTTCTCTATCAAGATCTTGATGATATTGGGGTGACCTTTCAAGGATGCCAACACCAGTGTGGTACTGTGCCACACTTTTTTATATGTGCAGCAAAAGCCAGAATGTCTACCGCTTTTTTAGTGCCGTCAGTGTCCTTGATGTTGTGGAGGTGTTGCAGGTTTCTGTCAACAGTTACCATAAACTTTGGGACTTTGGGTGGTCTTTGACGACAAGATCAAGCTTGATTGAGATATGCGGGGCCTTCTTGTCTGCAGATTTGATAACAAGTTCATGGTCTACATCAGGGAGAGTTGGGTATGATATTTCATCAGAGCACAAAAGTCTTACCACTCACACTCAGTAAAAACACTAAGTCAGGCTAGTCATGTAGGAGTCTCCTGTAGTCAAGTCAAGTCGGCTCAGAGTCCTGCACAAGTCTTGAAAACAGCTGGTGCCTTTGCCTCAGGCTTCTCTTGTGTTTCAATTAAATTCAAAGTCATGCCACCGTCAGATCTATGTGAAGAGACCGTCTGACGACTCATCAATCACATTTGGGACTAGTACTGAATATCTATATCATGCATCTGCTGCCATTGACTCCTCCTGGTCTTCTTCACTGGAGGTCAACCCACTTTCGGCTTCACTGAGTAGCTGAGGCCTGGATGTTTGCGAAGGATGTGTACATCCTGCAAACTTGGTCTGACCCAAATGACAACACATGTGCCACTTCAACTGTCGTTCCCCACTTCCCTTGCCATCACCAATACTGCATATGAAGCTCCACTACGGGGCAGTACACAACAAATTCATTGATGTCTCCATCTGGCCGTGTTCTCACATAGAAAGCAAGTACTTCATCGAAATGTGTAGTGCCCGCCATGGATGCCTGGAATCAATTTAAGTTCAATTAGCTATCAAACCTGGGCATCCACAACTTACCTCAAAACAACGGGATGGTTGAGCACATAGGCTTAGGTCTCCTTGTAGCTCACTTGCATGGCTGCTGAGCTTTGACTTTCCGGGGGCTGACATATTGAACTTGCCCTACCGCTCCAATGAGTCTATGTTCACTTCCCCGTCTTCATCTTGAAGGAATGTTTTGGGAACTATAAGAGATAAGATTTTCACAAGCTCTTTCTCTTGTAAATGATGTTTGCAAGGTTAGAAAATGGTGCTTTTTTGGATCAGATTTTGTGGCCGACTTTGCCTATAGCCCTTTCACAGGGTGCTTGAGACCCCACACAGATTGATCCATTCCAGTATATGTGCTGCAGAACATGCACCAGCTGGAAGATGTGTAATCAACATCTAGATATCTTGGTTGGATATTTTCCCACAAATATCTTCTAGCCATCAATAAAATCTGCAAATAACACAAATATCTTGCTAATGTCCTCGCATGTTCTGTCGGGGACTGTCATCACAGACTCTATGCCTTCGACAAAGTTTGCAAAATTGTCAAGGACAGCTTTGTCGAAATGGAGCTCAATCACTAATGGGATGAGGTACCAGTGCAATAATGCCATCCATTCATACATATTGTATTGACTGTTCCGCTTTAGATGGGGATTGCAGATAGGTCAACAGAAGGAGGGGGGGGAGAGTAGTGTTTGCATTTGCAACCATTTGACCAAGGTTAGGTCCGAGGAGGTCAGATTACCGAACATAGCTCTAATTGAGGCCATTATCAGGAGCGTCATCATTTGGGCTCAAGGGTGGGGCAACTGTTTGCTTCCTTCGGGAACAGGTTTGTAGTGTGGTGCTCCACAGATCTTTGTATCATGGATATGCGGACAGGAAGTCATGTCTGTGAACTCTCCTGTGGGTGTGATGCAGCTAAAGGGACATATGTCAACCTTGGCTGGAGTCAACTCGGCAATTCTGGATGCAAGTTTGCAAGCCATGTGCAAAGACAGGATAGCATCTCCAGTTGCTTCTTCAAGAACTTTTGCATGCAGCTTGTATGCAACCACAGTTCTGTTAGACCGATGCCAAGTAGTGTAATGTTTTAAAGTGAGCATTTGAGAGCTGTCAAGAGCCTCTGAAGTGGGTGGAGACATGGGGGGATCTTTAGGGAGAGTATATCCATTTAAAAGTGTTTTATGCAGTGTTTTAACTTGCTTGGGCACATGAAATTGATCTGGCATAGCAAAGTGATGGTGCAGCTCAAGTATATCCTCTAGATCCTCCTCCTCTTGGCCTAAGCCACCAGTCACATCATCTGTATGCAGTGGATAGTGGACATCAAATGGATGGACACATATGCCGGGTTCTGGGATAGGGAAGGTTAAGAATGTTTCCTCGGTGATAAGATCTGAGCGGGCATCTTCATCATCAAATCCTGCTTGGAGTGAAGTATTTATGTCTGCATAAATGGTTAATTTACATACCATCTCGGATATCAATAATATCATCTGTGCCGGCTTTGTACAGCGCAACCATGTCATCATCTTTAAAAGCTGGCAGAAAGGCTAGATTAGACGAGTTCATCATGTAGATGGGACTGAATGACACACTTTGTGGCTCATCAATGTTCATAGGATCCCAGTCCCAGCTTTGAGTTGCACTATAGTGTCTGTCAGTGATTAATGTGTTAGATGATAAGAATAGTCCATACCACTTGTATTACTGTCTGCTAATGTCAATTTATTGGCTGCAATGCATTTTGCGAGAAAGGCAGCAGTTCCCGGAGCATGGGTGATGCCTGAAGTTAGCAGAAGACAATGGTCGTCTTTCAAATGCTGCAAGATCGTTCAGAGACCCCTTGTTTTCTCAGGAAAACACTGAGAGCATTTGCAAACACATTTTGACATTATTCTGATACACTGATGTTGGCTATTTTGGTTTGCCGTATATCAATATGCCTTTTACAGCATGATTTAGTAAGCAAAGAGGGGTATGTGTCATAAGTAATATGGCATATATCAGGGATACGGTGCGGGCCATAAGAATTAGACCGTGGGAAAAAACAGCAACCACCGTGGGAATAAAACCACTCCCATCACAAAATTACTGACCCATCACTGACCTATCTAATGTGCTGACCCATCATAATGCAGTCACCCATGGTAAGTGTTGGAAATCCATGCTTCCAAGGTGCTCTAGCCATACTTATCTGATAACAGGTAAGTATGCTTAGGGCACCCCAAAATGGGTAGTCTGAAGTGGGGTGAGTCTGATTTGGTCTCCTCGGGAAGTTGTGTGATTGTGTTCAGTAGCTGGATCATGAGAACAACATCTTGCCTATCGTTTGGGGCCAGCACCACATGGGCAGCACTCTCATTCATGTCAGCATCAATGAGATGCTTTTCAATGAGAGCTGCAGAAATTGCTGTACAGTCATGGACAGGCCACTGAAACATGATCACCCACTGAGACATTTTTGATTTTGCAGTCTCCCACTGCACATATTTGCTTCAGTTCTGTGATACATTTATCAAGTATATATAGTTCTATATGTCACCAGTCATAATTGGCCCAATTTAAAATGAATAAAAGTAGTAAGACACAGCAAAAGATTTTCAAATGACGAGATTTTGAGCATTCAAAATTTATTGAAGCTGTGCAGCACAAAATGTGCTTCTGTTGATGTCGGGCTACTAAATTATGTACAAAAATGTAATTAGTTTCAGTGGCCGATAAACCCCAAATAGCCAGCCACCCACATGAATGCTCTCTCGCATGCACACACATTGATATTTGATCCTAAAAACTACATTAAAATGTACTATAAAGGTATACCTACATTATGACTCACGCAGCAAGAATTTATTTGATCTCACAAGCTCGTAGTAATCTAAATATGATTTGGGTGTTTCAGTGGAATATCCATTACTGTACCATCAATCTTGATGCCTAGGAGTCGAAGCAGTGTGTTGCGGAAGTGTATGAATATGTGCTGCCAATCAGGGCCACTTTTTGAAGGGTTAGAGGAACTTAGGCAGTTTGGGAGGTGTAAGAACTGATAATTCTATAGGTACATCGTATAGACTATTTATACAAGATAAGATAATAATCATGTGTTTACTATCTACAACCATGTGTTATCCTTATCTTCCCATGCGGTGCTCATAGCACGCATCTGCCTTCCTTGGGCTTGTCTCTCTTTGTGCCATACTGCTTCCTCTACACTATCGGAAGCATGATCAAGCTGATCTACTTCCTCATCCGTATCAGGATACTGGAGCTCCGGCTCCGATGATGCGTAGGGAGTCAGGTCGTTGGGGTCAGGCGTAACGGGGTGCCAGCTGACCTCCCTGATCTCCTGCTTGATGTCTGGTGACATGGAGGACAATGGGGATGACCCTCCGAAGATGTCGTACTCCGTAGTAGAAGCACCAGCTGACGCCTGGTCAGCTGCTTCTGGGTGATCGGCTTCTAATAGATCCCCAGGCCATTCGTTCTCCCCAATGTAGTAGACAGGCTTCTCTCCCATGGCCAAGTCTGCGTCCACACGCTCCTGGTCCATATAACCGATCAGGTGGATAGCAACCGTGCCATCACCGTCAGGGATCCATCGGGCAATCATCTTGTTGTCCTCCAAGACAAGATCTGAATAGATAGGATCATCTTTTAACACCACTCGTCAGCGCTCCTGAGCCGCACTGGGTATTAAAGAGCTTCAGAGGTGATAGATAAACATGGATCGGAGCTGTGGAGGGAAAAGGTTGGCTGAGGGTTAATGGTACAAGTGCACGCTGTCACCATCAGTGCCGATGCAGTAGAGCTTGTAGTTCTTGAGTGCAGTGTCACGACTTGCCCTTACTAATGCCATTGCCCCTATTATGTACTCATTTCTCGCATACTATACATATATTTATTCCAGACTATTCCACGCTATTCCAGAATGTTCCATTCATCACGTGATCCTATTACAACCATATCACATGAATTGGTCCCCATGTGACTTGCTAGTCATCTTGATTACCTGATGTCCGACTATTTCGGACTTGCTGATACATCAGTACCTATTATTAGCACCCGCTTCGTCATGATCACTCAGCGGGCTGTGCACTGCGCAGCATGGTTACTGATACTATTACCAAGCCTTACTTAGTATGGGTTTATTCTCTCACAGACTTACCAATCCGCAGTAGTGCACAGCATGGACTTAGTAATGCGCAGCATAGCTACACAGTATAAATAGCAGCACCTGTATACGGGAAGCCCCTCAGCTTTTCCTCTCTGTACACAGGTGAGTACCTACAAGATAGCTACCAAATACTTTTGTAATTAGAGTCCAAACAAAAGACGCACCTCCGCTGCCATATGCACATGTTTATTCACCAAGTGGTCTAATAAAATATTTGCTTGGTCCATAGAGTTGAACTCAAGCACACATTATGAGCCATGCTCACGGCAAACACCAAGGCAGCTGTGACCAAAACAGAGCGGCAATGCGCAAAAACTTTCCCTCGCTAATTAGAAGTGCTAAACACTTCCACACATCAATAGCATGATTTTGCACTGTGAGTGCACGAGCTGCATTGAGCATATCTAGCTTCATTGTGTTGATCTGCCGAGTCTTATGTCCCAAGAGCTTTGCTTCTCACTGTCCGGAAGGTAGTCCCATGGTGTGTTCTCGCAAGTGGTGCTGTATACCCATAAGAACACTATTCAGGTCAAGGGAACCAGTTCATGCAAGGGCTAAGTCTGGTGCCGGGAATGTTCTCAAAACAAGCATGGTGAGTGCAGTTGTTTGAATAGAGCCGCATGGCCTCATCAGTGATGATGAGAGACCATAGGAGGGTTCGAACCATGTGCAAACTGAATGGATAGCCCGTAGAATGGCTCGTACATTTGGGAAACACGAGTTTGTACCCCAGGCAGGGCTTTGACGGTGGCACAGAAAGTGGCCCCGGAGGCTGTGTCATGTTGATGTTGGAATCAGTTAAGCTGTATGAATATTTAGATGATTGAAGCTGGATCTTGAATTTAGATAAACTGACTTAATTTATATAGCCTCCAGTATTTGGCTGACTTGCAGCATCCCTTCAAATAGATCTGGGGCTATGTCAAGCTCGCGGACACACCGGTCAAGCCAGATGCATAGACCATCCATTCCACAAGCGCCTCACCAAATCAGGCCCACCACATCATACACATGGGCATCAACATCGAAAAGTGTGTTCAATGCCTCTGTCACCATATCCCAGGGATCGTTGAAATAGCACACTTCAGCTACAGGCTCGCCGGAGAATTGGGCCAGCTCACCACCAGAAAGAGCAATATTGACAAAAGTTGGAAGATAACTAACGGCATTCTGAAGATCTCGTAATCTAAGAGGAGGAGGAGGGGGAAGAGTGCCTTCCATATCATGCTGAGCGTCTATCTCTATGAGATCAGTCTCAAGATTGACAGTTTTAAAGTTGATCAGCGGGTGCTCTTCGCCTGAATATTCCAAAATATTTGACATCATCCTCGAATTACCGATAACATTGGAGTATTAGTAATGTACATACAGATATATTTAGTAACCAGACTATTATATAAAGAGTCGTGTATGTAAATGATTAATTAACACTAGACATGTTATGAGCCCCAGTGAGCTCAGTCTACGCACCGTTGATGGCTGCAACGGACACGCACACCAGCTCTCCTGTAATTCTGTCAAAAATTATTGACAGAATGTACGAGGGCCTGTTGTTGCCGTTAGGGCTGACGAAGTAGCGAATTACGTAGTTTAAATTTACAACATAATTATCGCCGGAGCAATCACGCCTAGTGGCTGTGAATTAATTAAATTGCTCTGTAACTAGTTGCTGACCCATTGTCCACAGATCCACCTATCACATTACATACACAATGTCCAATGCACTTACTACACTCGTTTCCATCTTCGATGGATCAAATTATCTAGTCTGGGAAGACAAGATCGAGGCCTTCTTCATGGCCCAGGACCTTTGGTCCGTCATTAGCAATGACTTTAAAGATCCCGGCAATGTTCCGAGCAGTATTGTGTCAGATGACACCAAACGAGCTGAACATGAGGACAAACAAAAAGACTGGAAGAGCTGCAATCAAAAAGCACTTGGCACTATGCACCTTTGTATGGCTCCTGCTGTCTGTCGTATAATTTCGGGTAAAAATGTGAATGAAGCATGGACTGCTCTCCAGACTGCCTATGGCACACTGGGGGCATCCACTATATATGCCGATTTCAAAGCAGCTGTGAAATTCTATATTTCCGGAAACTCACACCCTGCTCCCGAAATAAATAAGCTCACACAGATCATTGAACACCTTAAAGTCAATAAAGTTGATCTCCTGGAACAGAAATGGGAGGCAATTCCCACTATTGTATTACAGCAGCATGAAACCACCAAGCTTACCTTTGCAGTGGTGCACAATGTGATTATTACTAAGTGGGAACAAGGTGGCACTATTGGACAAGCGGCAAATAAGATTTCCGCCATCAAGCAGAAGCACCCTGAACAGACCTTCAAGCAGCAGCAACAGTGTCCGTTCAAGGACAAATCTAAAGATGAGGGATGAACTAATAAAACCTTCATTGACAATAAGCCAAAGCGAGGCAAGTGTGGTGGCAAAAAGCGATTTGATTGTGACTACGACCACACCCACATCACATCTTCGGTTACTACAAACTTGCCAACGTCAACACCTGCTCCACTTGAAGCACAGATTTCGGAAATTACCTCATCCAGAACCTCAACTCTCGCAAGGTGAGGGTCAGACAGGGAGCGCACACTTTCAAAACGAAAAATGTGTACCCAAAATTCACCAAAGCAATGGAACTCGCTTCCGACATGGAAATAGATTGTACCTCTGAAGTTGTTCACACTTTAGAGGAAGTAATTCCTGAAGAAAGTGCTGAAACCAAGTCAAACATCTCATTTGGTGACAACGAGGAGGACTACGAGTGTGAGTGCAAGAGAATCTGTTACGAATCCGTTGAACCTCTCGATTGGGGATCCGATGTTGTGGACGAAATTGCCGATGCCACTGGTCTCATTGATAATAGGCAAGCACTTAACCCTTTCACATATATACCAGTTATAATGTGCATACAACTGCAGCAGAATGTAATAACCATAGTAGTACCTATTGTATGCTGAAAACCCCCACTCTGGCGTATAAATGTCATCATAAAATTGGCATCGCTCTGTGTGCAAAATTAAAGGGAAACAGTGTGAACCAAAACATAATGTAATAATTTGGATCATGGATTCAGGTGCCTCATTGAATTTTACACCTGAAATAAGTAATTTTGTGAGCTATGAGTGCATAAATGAACCTGTGATGGTCATTACAGCTGCTAACCCCCTCCAAATTGTAGGAAAAGGGGCTGTGCTTATGAAATATTCTACTGAACAGGATGGACTTCACAAGCTGCAAACATTGTGCTTATTTCCAGTCTTCCATATTCCTGGTATGAATGATCGCTTATTATCCATGGGTCAATTCCTACAACAAGGCTTAGAAGTGCGCGGTAATGCAAAGCACATTAGCTTTTATAAACCAGGCAGTGAGGTGCCAGTACTTTCTAGTTATCCCAGACGCCCCAGGGATATAATCTACAGTGTAAACTCTGAAATTAGGGGGAAACGACCAAATGTGCATACTTGTGTCTACAGTGTGGACTATAATACCCTACACAAACACATGGGTCATCCATCCAAGGATGTACTACATCACACACAGGAAGTACTGGGATGTGGTGCATACATCTATCTTCCAGAAGACGTAAGGCTTAATAAATTGGAGCCTAAATCCAAGTTGATGATCTACATCAGAACGGCTGACGATAATAAAAAAGCCTACAAATTTATGTGCCTACCCAATAATGTGATATTCACAGGCACCACCACACTTTTTGATGAAACCCTGTTCCCTAAATGCCCTGACCGTAAACAGAGGACTTTTACTCGCATTGGTGAAAATCCAAATGACATCCCTTTGGAAGTTATGGATGATGATGACGATGTCTACCATCCTAACCCCCCAAAAATTCCTCAAAGGGACCTGGACCATTGTCATGATGATGACCGTGAGCGTGCAGATCCACCAGCACCAGTTCCACCTCTGCAGGCAATATCTACGGTGAAAAGCGGAATCCCGTAGAACAATATAAAGATGTTGAGAAAATGGGTCAGTGGAAAAAATTGGTTGGTGAACAACCAAAAATGTGCGTAAAAACACAGGAACATGAGCCGGTTCCTGGGCCTAGCTCTGACCAACCCACTCCATCTGCCAACGAAGCACTAATGGCATCGCTATGCCGGGAAGGGGGAGTAGAGCTCATGAACTTTTTAATAAGTAAAGCTGTACCTGACAACAGTGAGCTCCTTCCACAAAAGTCCAATGTCAGAGAATGGACTTACCGCAATATTATTCAGCACCCATTGGTTGAGAAAAAGGGATGGAAAAATGCATGCCGTGAGGAATCAAAATCCCTACACGAGCAAAAGGTCTTTGATCTAGTAGATCGACCTACCGACCGGAAAGTCATTAAGAGTCGATGGACCTTTGACGTAAAGCCGGATGGTCGTAAAAAGGCCAGATTTGTAGCCAAGGGTTTCCCCCAAGTTGAGGGAATTGACTATGATCAAATATTCTCTCCAGTAGTGCACTTTGAAACTGTGCGCCCGATGCTTGCACTAGCTGTGCTTGAAGACTGGCACATATCCGGTGTCAATGTCAAAACTGCCTATATATATGGCATACTGGATGAAGAAATTTATATGGAACAACCCGAAGGATTAGAGGATAAAGTACTCCGTCTCAAGCGCACTATATATGGACTCAAACAAGCAGGCCTAGTATGGTGGAAAACTCTTAGAGTATCCATGAAAAAACTTGGCTGCAGGCGAATCATATCTGACGCCGGAGTCTATGTCTTTGAGCGCGATGGCATAATAGTCATTATCATTGTTTATGTTGATGATGCAATGTTTTGTGGCAAGAACAAAGCCCGAGTCAATGACCTCAAGGCAAAATTCATGGCTATGTGGGAATGCAGAGATCTTGGAGAAGCCAAAGATTTCTTATGCATGTGCATACTTCGTAAAGGAAGAAAAATCTTACTTGACCAGACGTCATATCTTGAAAAAGTGCTGCAGCGTTTTAATATGCAAAATGCGAAATCTACTCCAACCCCACTACCACAGTTGAGAATAATGCTCCTGTTAATCCTGAATTACGCCAGAGGTATCAGACCGTTATTGGATCACTGCTATACATAATGCTGGGAACTCATCCCAACATAGCATATGCAGTAACTAAACTAGCACAGTTCACTGCAAGATCTCTACTTGAAGAGATCGGATCTGCGGGGACAATCAAGGCTCAATTTTTATCGCCTCTAACCCTGCCCAAGAGCGCAGAACTAAACACATTGATATTTGCTTCCACTTCATCCATCAAGTAGTTGAAGAAGGAAAAGTTGAAATATTTTATATCAATGGTAATGAAAATCCTGCTGACATGTTCACTAAAAATTAGGGACATGTCAAATTCCTCGAGTTCAGACAACAGCTTGGGCTAGAGTTCTATGATGCATAGTGCATTGAGAAAGCTGCACTTAGCGAGGGGGATTGTTGAACTCCGTGCCACATATTCGAGAACATCCTTGAATTACCGATAACATCGGAGTATTAGTAATGTACATACAGATATGTTTAGTAACCGGACTAGTATATGAAGAGTTGTGTATGTACATGATTAATTAACACTAGTTCCAACCTGCTTTTTGGCAACTGTCGCCTTCACGTAAATTCACTGGGTCATTCTGGGGTGACAATAAAATCACCCAAGGCCTTTCAAAGCGTTCAGAATCTGTTCCTGATTTTATTGAAGGGTTTGGAGCAAGTTTAGGGCAGGCGGGTCCAACACTTGTGCTTGTGC
>KV417568.1:0-16519 GCA_001630335.1 Athelia psychrophila
GCGTTCAATTGACGGACACTGGCGGTGTTGCCTGTGTTGCCATTGCCCGCGTTCAATTGACGGACACTGGCGGTGTTGCCTGTGTTGCCATTGCCCGCGTTCAACTGACGAACGTTGGCGGTGTTGCCTGTATTGCCGTTGCCTGCGTTCAATTGACGAACGTTGGCAGTGTTGCCCGTGTTGCCGTTAAGGCCATTGATCTGGCGAGCAGTGAAGGTGTTGCCAGTGTTGCCATTAAGCTCATTGATTTGGCGAGAGCCGACAGCTAGAAACGCATTAGCGCACATTGCTGGGCGAGCAAACATGATTTAGAGCATACCAGGGACGAGGTCGGCGGATTCACGCTGCACCGGGATGGCCACTGCGACGGTGGCAAGGGTGCAGGCGAGGATGGTAGCGGCGGAGAAGTGCATGACTGATAATAATAAAGTGAAGGAGGAGGAGGAGGAGGAAGAGGAGAATGTGGACTAGATGATTTAACTGGAGAATGTAGGGCGTAGGGACCCTCGTATTTGTAGATTCCAAGTTAGGGGCAACGAGCGAAATGGGTGGGCCACGAGCAGCCTAGTAGCGATCGTATCGAGGATATATGGAGAAGAACCCGTGGAGTCGCTGGGTGTTGACCCTCTATTACTCCGTCATAAGTTGATATGAGCAAACGGCCGCAGACGGAGACTAGTAGCCGTTGCATTACGGCCGCCCAAGCGAGAGCAAACTGCAGTTAAGCAGGCTGGAGATGAGGACGACACGTAGCGGTTTCGATCAGTGGCAGCGACTGTTTTTCCTGGCAGACTAGAGCGTATTTCATCGTGCAGGCAAGTTGGGATGTCATGCTGGCCTTGTGCTGGAACTTCCCAGTGGCCAGTCACAAACTAAGTACTAGGAATGCAGGCTGCGGCAAGGCTGATCTGTCCATAGGTCGTGCTTCATGATCAAGTCTCCTTACATAACGCAGAGACCCTTGACGATGTCAAACCACCAGTACTAGTCAGTGAGTGCGGGTAAAAGTGTGCTGGGTGCGACCATCGGGCGAGTTTAAGTCTGTGCAGCTGTTCAAGCATACGTAAAGAAGAAGTGTTGATGCTTGCCTCCATCGCGTATATTGGATCGAGGAGCATCCAAGGATCTTCGAGGAAGAGCTTTTAGGGGCAATTGGCGCCTGTGCCATTCAATGTCACGGTCATGTACGAAGATGGAAATGGTCTCAACTCTCCGACTTTCCCAATCTGTGCAGGGAGGGGCCCAATATGGGAACGTGGCACTTGTTCCCGCTCCTATTTTCTTGGCCGATCTGGGCTCCTAAGAGCCCCTAAGGGCTGCCAGCCGGATGAAACGTTGTCAGCCAATTGTCAGCCCCCCCTCTAAAGCTCAAGAACCGAGGTCTCTTGGCACCCCCTCTTCCCTGTCGCCTAACATGATATACGAAAGGAAAGGCAGTCTGACTGCCGCATACGACTCCGAGGAAGCCCTTGTGCAGCATCAGCAAGCGAAGAGACCTCCTTTGGTGCTTAAATCTAACGTTGGGCGGCGTAATCTTGACGGTCATCGTTTGTTGTTCGCCGCATGTGCCTGTTTGGCCGGGGCTTCGTTATTCGGGCTTCTGAGTGTGATTGTATGGACCCACCATGACAAGGCGCAAGTCACCCTGGAACACGACACTCAGCACACAGATCCCTCTTCTACAAGCAATCACGACAAGTGGTCACCTTCAGCGGTCGTGCTTGGTCCTCCAACCGATAGCTTTAGAGGTATGTGATCGAAAGCATTGATCCAGGTCGTTTGCTTATGCAAAGACTGTCAGACAACTTGCGGAATGATACTCAATACATCACATCATGGCCATCTGCAGGGTGGAGTACGTCTTGATTTTTTCCATCTATCACGCTCACAACTGATGCTGCTTCGTCAAGCCAACGATGTCATGACCTACGTTTGTCCCACCTCTATAGGATTCGATCCACATCTGAACTCTCATTGCAGGCGAACTTGATATATCTCGCCCGTTTGACGGGTCGTGTGCCGGTCATTCCCACATTCATTCCCTCCCATGTACGAGGTGACGCAGGACCCATTCCTTTCGGAGAGATATTCAATACTACCCGTCTTGGAGAGGCCATCGGCATACCAGTCATCGAATGGCAAGACATCAAGGCACCTAGCAGCAATTACGTAGATGAAATTGGCTGCTGGAGTATCTGGCAGGCGACGCGGGAGGATGACTCTCCTAGGGGAAGCGCAATGATATCGCAGTTGAATCTAGGTGCGTCGCGCCCATAATGCTTTATACAACACACCGGCTCATGCATAACTATAGACATCTCTTATACTAAAGCCCCGCAATGGGCCAAGCTGAATCCAGACGACGAAAACGAAAACCACGCCGCTTTCTGGTCACTTGCTACTCTTGGATTCCCCGACCATGACCTCATACCTCCTCGACCTTCTGAACTGCACAATGCCTTGCTCCCTCCTGACGAGCAAATGCTCTGCTTTGATTATATGTATTATGTTGGCGCCTACAAGGTGCAAGTCCACCTGATTTATCAAGACGTGATTACTCACGCGAAGCCTCTTCCGTTCTAGCCCTTCGAGTACCAGTACGACTAT
Organism: Athelia psychrophila; assembly: GCA_001630335.1. Taxonomy (NCBI): domain Eukaryota; kingdom Fungi; phylum Basidiomycota; class Agaricomycetes; order Atheliales; family Atheliaceae; genus Athelia; species Athelia psychrophila. The sequence goes on from KV417568.1 coordinate 2,608, forward strand.
AGACCTGCCTGGAAGTTCGCGGCGCAGTACATGCGATGGACAGCCTGGCTTGAAGAAGTCTCAGAATGGTATATCCGCCTGGCCCTGGAGGTCGAGATCGGTGCCCTCGTCCCTCCAGTATGTCCCTGTTATTTATTTCAGCCCCTGAAATCTTATCTCTTTGTTCTAGTATATTTCTATTCATGTCCGGCACTACGACTTCCAAAGTTACTGTGGCGACATACCTCTTTCCGACTGCTTTGCGCCTATTCCTGTCATCGCCCGGCGTGTGGCAGAGGTGCAGAAAGAGGTGCAGGAAAAAACCGGCATTGATGTGACCCACGTCATCATGACTAGCGACGAGCGCGACCCAGTATGGTGGGGGGAGGTCTACAAGCAGGGGTGGAAAACGCCCAATCACACACATACAGGAGGGGAGTACGGCGAATGGTTAGTCTCTCGATCTCTGTTTCCCCTGCAGCCATCTGATATGCAATATTTCTCAACAGGTACCCAGTGTTTATCGATGCGGTCATTCAGTCTAACGGCGCCGGCTTCATTGGTACTGACCGCTCCACGATGTCCGAAATGGCGAAGCTCAGGTGCGAAACTTGGCACAAGGGTTCTACGAGGATGGTACGCTGGGGCCACATCGGGGCCGACGACCACTAACCAGTGAAGTGTGGGTCAAGGTGAAAATTTCCCATGGCTGGGTACCGCACTCAGCGCCGGGCGTGGGCAGGTGTCCATTTTTTCTTTCTATCTAGGGAAATATTTATTCAAGATTTATGTGGCAAGTTTAACCTTTGTAATTGATCATGCATACTCTCTGTCACAACCGGACATCACCAACTTGAGCTTCTAGATGTGTGTGCATCTTCGTTGAAATGAAAATTGACATTATATATTAGCAGAATTGCATAATTGAATTTGTTTTGCGCCAGTACAAGGCCTATAGGAAAATGCCGCTGAAGTACTTCTGAACGCCTTCAACACCATGCACCAACCCTCCGATGACTCCATCCGGCCTCACAATATAAACCACCAGTGCGTCAGAAAGCGGCGCGACCGCGTAGCCTTGGTATGCATGGCCGATCCTGTCTTTAACAACCATATTCGCGAGTTCCACACCTGTCTCTTCCGGTCGGTACACCTCCCAAGTGTGGATGACGACAGATTGCAAGCAGTTCTTGGGATACGTCTGCAGCGCTTCAAGGACAGCCGTGCACTGTTGAATGGCGGCACCAGAGCTGAAGATGATGACGGTGTGAAGGTAGGGCTTGAAGATATCAAAGAGCCGCGTCGTGCCCTCGGCCACCATCCCTGGCATGCGTAGATGCACGAGCTCAGGAGCATCCGGTGCCCTGTCACCACCCCTGAGGAGCCCATCGCCGCTGTAAGAGTCGCCCTTTAATGCACCAGCAACGTCCTCGCTCTCGTCGACAACGATGGTACTGCCTCTGTAGTTCACACCCAATTGCATAAGCTTTCCACCGCGCTCGAAGACCTTCTGATCCTCGGCACGGAGGTCTTTGTTGAGATTTTGCAAAGAGGAGCTAAGGTTCAACATTTCAGCGATGACTGGGAGGCGTTCGGAGGTGTAGGTGGAAAGAAGCGAGGATGGCGAAAGCGACTTGGCCACAAGCGAGAGTTTCCACGCGAGATTGAGCTATGGCACCCGTAAATCAGAGCAGTGTCTACTGGAAACTAAGAGTTGACTTACTGCATCTTGTATGCTGGAGTTCATGCCCTGTTAAAACAAAATGAGCAAAAGAAGATGCAGATAAATTAACAATAATCACCTGTCCTCCGGCTGGACTATGGACATGTGCAGCATCTAAACGAACAACGCGGGTTGAGATCGCTGCTGGAAGCGTCATATAGATTGGTGCACGCACCTCCTACAACAAAGACACGACCTTCGCCAAACTTGTCCACCATCCTAAACTGCGGTCTTGCCCAATATTATCAGCTACCAGCGCGCGCAGTATTGACGCTCAGACTCACCGGTAGTCTGTGACCCATCCGACTTGGCCAAACGCATCTTTGGGCATTCCAGATTGTTCCACAAGGAAGTCGAGCAGCGCAATAGGGTCAGTGCTCAGCTTCACATGATCCACTTCAGGCCCAAATATCAAGAATTGGAATGCGTCAGATTCGGGATCCTCGCTTGGTTTAAAGATCAATCTACGAAGTTGATGTTAACTCGACAGATAAGTCGATTTGATCGATTTCATACGATTCAGTTTGTCTGTCTCCCCAGTTGTGCCAGTTCTGCATTGAGGGATCAATATGAGGTCATACGGGGATACCTTGGTGAGCTGAATGACTCACCGCAGTGGAGAGGCCTTTGATCTGCATATCGCCGATGACCACATTCTCATCCTGGCGGCTCTCGCCAAGGAATGTTAGTCCTAGAGTTTTGCGTGTGACCCCTAGCCACTCATCGTTCAGGTGGTGTCGGTAGGAATTACGATGAGAGCAATCGTACCGCGTGCCCCGTCAGCTCCGATGAGCCAATCGATCTCGATTTGCTCTGTATGCTCCTTGCCGTCGACCGATTTTATTAAAGTTGCAGTGACATGGTCCTCGTTCTGCTGAAACGAGGATAGAGACGTCCCGAGTTCAATCTCGCAACCATATTTAGCTAGATGCGAGCGCAAAATGCCTTCGGCGTTGTTTTGGCCCATTGTGAGGAAGGTCCTCTATTTAACAAATTAATTGGGAAATTAGGCCAGAAACAATGAGGCAATCAAATATATAAACTTACCCAGGGGGTGCTGGGAGTAGGTTCGAGCCACGGATTCATACGCATTACTTTCAGTACCTCTGAAGAGCCTCGAGCGCGGACTAAAAAATCAAAAAGGTATACAGCCTTCTGCAGAACCTCCTCTACTCCGAGAAATTTGTATATTTCCATAGTACGGGGCTGATCGCAGAGCGTTAACAAATATAGCGATCAAGAAAGGGAAACCTCACTGAGATTCCTGAACCCCGTTGCCCAACGCGGTGTTTTTCCTCTTTGGCAATGATTCTAACAGGGATACCGTTTTGTAGCAACGTTAGAGCAGCTGAAAGGAAATTTAACACGTCAATATGTTTCAAAGTTGTATGCAGCAAAAGACCTCACAAATGAGACCAGAAGGTCCGGCGCCGACGACAAGAACTTTGGGAGGTGAAGAAGACATGAGGGGGTGCAAAACTCTTAGATAGTAAGTTTAGCGTATAATTTCATGGAAGCTATGACCCTTTAAATACAGCCTGGCAGCCGGTAAAGGTCCACCTACATACGCAAGCAAAGGCAACTCGAACGGAACGGCCGATTTACAGCCGACAGGGATGTAATGAGTCTGACTCTCCAAGCGGCCGCAAACAACTACGAAAGCACAGGTCGCGTTGGCCACGGGTCAGCTGGACATTACTGAACGGCCGAATGGCAGTGGTGTCGAATAGACTTGAATCAAGCAGGGAAGCGCAGTTATCGTGAGATTGCTGCGCATTCGTCTGCTCCGCGGCCACCCTGTCGCGCGGCCCCGGCAGCTGGCCCAGGAAATTAGCATCCAAGATGTAGACAGTAGGTCCCTAAAATTCTAAACATGCCGGAACTGCGGTGACTTGATATCTTCGAAGCTTATTGGCCCTCAGCACTTTCTGAGGGTAAAGACATCAAGAGCCTTCATCGCAGATGATTTGTTTGTGTCGGAAAGTCAATAAATCAATCATGCCGAATAATATGGATTCGAGACCCTGCGTGCAGTGATCAGATGGCGCTTAGAGCTCGATCGAGGAAGGGAGAGATATTCAAGGCGTGTATACGTAAGTAAGTTTATGTGTATCTTTATTTGTGCTGTTGACTTTGTGGTCAGGATTAACTCTCGTCACAACGACCACAATGACAATTCAACAAGGGATCCCCCTCGGTACTGGTCCACCTTCAGCAGACGAGCTGCGTGTCTACTATCCAGCGCAATTCACCTGGGATCAGCTCAAGACTTTCATCAACGCCGGGTAGGGATCACGCGCGTCCTACAAGCCCATACAACCCGTATTGATTCTCGTCTGCGCATCGATTCAAAAGGGATCTGGGGCTGTTGAAGAGAAGCAAATCCCTACAGGCCAGATACGATAGGTGGATAGTGGGTATCAACGCGAAGTACGGATCCTCCGGCAAGTGCGCCGATTTACTGCATTGCACCTCCTGCTGACACTGCGATGGCAGTGAATTATCTGAATCAATATCGGCTACGATGGGGAGAGCCCGACACCCTATCCGCTCTTCCGACATCCCTAGACATATCAGCCTACAAAGGTGTTAAGGCTCCGAAACACGCCTCGGCCATCGACGCTGTGAAACCACACCCAACTCTCGTAGATGAATCCGATCTATTCACTAGTGCCTCCAACATCCCGGCGTATTTCATGACAGGCACGCCCGCGGAATTGATCAGTATAATACAAAACGACTGGCCCTATTCTGGTAAGTAACCCATTCCCATCTTCCACGGCCCGGTTTATGGACTGATGGTTGCTCTCCCTCCCAGTGCCTCCCGAAATCGAACACACACTCATATGGACACGGTTGCCCATTATCAACTTCTCCAAAGTCCCATTGCAAATCACTGGCAGACTTCGGCAAGACGGGCTATGGGGTTTCACTGGATCTGATTTACCTCCGCCTTCGCCGTCTACCCTCCCGGAATGTCTGCCTGCCTTGGCTGACTGGGGTGTTACGATGGACTCCCTGATCAGCTCCCCGAAAGCATCGCTAGTGGAAGAAGAGATGATCAAAGCTGCGGGCAGCGAGGTGGACGAATTTGTGAAGAAGCGATGGGTGGAGAGGGAATGGGAAACTTCGTGGTTCGTCAACCCACCGGTACGCAATTTCGGACAATGCATCGTATCATCATCACTAACATAGGCAGCAGAGACTCCAAAGTGTCCCAGATCTATCACACATTCATGTGTTCGCGCGTAGAAAGTCATCCTCAGAGATGGCTCGCGCGGACATGGGAGGGGAACATAATCAAGATTAGAAAGAATATAAATAATTTAGAGATATATGCACAGAATGTCCGGCTCGCGCGTGCATGGCACAATTCCCTGAAACATGACCGTCACCGACATCTGTGGTCCTCCGGTGGAAGTCGTGGCTCCCAATATTTTAGCAGTTCACGGGCCAAATCCCATTCTCAGAATAAGTGGCTACATGGCTACCAAGATTGACGCGTGGATATCGTCGGTAGCCCGAGTTAAGGGTGGCAGCTTGTGGTTGACGTCGAGGACGGGGTCATTCAGGGGCCCGGTCTGTTCCGTGTGACCGTCCGCCAGTTTCCTGAACTGAAGTCGACCTCTCGAGTATTTACCCCACCACTCCACACTCTCTAGAAAACTATGGCCTTTGCAGCTCGTGCAGCCCGCGTCGCTTTCCGCACCTCTGCGAGATTCGCACCTACTGTGAGGACCCGGGCAATGAGCTCGACCGGTCACGCAGCGAAGAAGGGTAGTGACTGGCCATGGATTGTGAGGCTTCACTTGTTCTATGCAGTTAGGCATTTTACTTATGGATGTACTTGTCGAACTTTAGGCTGGCTCTGCTGTTGTCTTCATCCCCATTGTGAGTGACGGAGTTTCCCAGAATATTAGCATGAGCTGACACTTGTCATCCGCGTCAGATTGGATACCTGCTCCGACCAGAGGACAAGGAAGATCATGGACACGGTCACGGACACGCTGCTGAGCATGCACACGAAGAGCCCGTCGTCAGTACATCTTAGCGCGTACCGCCGTGCTATCTTTTTGACGTGTTTACAGGCATCTGAGGGAGAGCCTGTGACGGACTCAGACGGAACAGAAGCTTCTGGCAAGGAGATCAATGAGTCAATAACGCAAGCATTGGTATGTTCAATTGTGCATGCTACGTTGCTTGGAACAGGTGCTAACAACGGCGCTGCCATCTCAAACAGGCCACCGACTCTCCAGCTGACGCGCAATCCTCTGAGGAGCATCACGAAAAGTACAGCGGCGGTGCGCCTGGACAGACTGAGGAGTCGGAAGTCGACCAGGACCAGGTGGCTGGCGAGGGCGCATCCGCTGCCAAGAAGGGCACGTTCCAGAAAGATGAAGATTCAGGCCCTCAGCCTACGGACGTGTCTGACGCCAGAAAGCATGCCAAGGTGTGTGCCTCTCGACGTTGAAGCTACCTATGCTCTGACCATTCGACTAATTTATGCTGCTCCTTCCCTTAGGAGGAACACCCATCTGAAGCGTCACCAGCGAAAGCCAAGCAGGACGCTGACGAGGCCAAAGACGAGGAGAAGAGTGAGGAGAACAAGGATGAATAGACCAGCAGTAACTATCTACTCCACTAGACATTCGAATAGTAGAAATACAACCATTTGTTCTCTGTCGCGAGTCGACTTCCATAGACCAGCGGCTCACGTGAGACATAAATCCCTTACGCCGTGACGGCCATGTCCACTTCCTCCACCTTACCTGAGAAACGGGAGCTCCCTGTTCCGGAAAACCCGCCTGTATATCAAGTTGAAACAACGGGCTCGCGTCGGGACGACTTTCGAGTAGCATGGGGGGTGCGCCTTTCTCCCCGGCTTGCCCGACCTCTACATATGTAGTGCCAACGCTGACCTGGGGTTGAAAGACAGAGAGTAAAGCAGGATATCTTCGGGGAAGACGATAGGGTGGCTGCTTTCGAACGCATCCCATGCGCGAGGAACAGTCTAATGGGCGGGATTGGAACTGGGGTGGGTGTGGGTGTCATCAGGGGCTTAACGGCTAGTGAGTTTCCAATGCGCATCGATGGCGTCGGCCAGCACTAACTCAGTGTGCGCAGGTAGCCGGGTAGCTTTCAACTGGGCCTTGCTCTCGTTTATGGTTGTTGGCGTTGGGTCATGGTACGTATATTTTGAAATCCTGAATGCTTGCGGCTCAAATTCGGTTGGGATGTACAGGAAGATATGCCAGTCGCGTCGGATGGAGGAGAAGCAGAAAGTAGAGAGGATCATGGAGGCGCTACCGAAGCGTTTCGTAAAGAAGAAAAACCCAGACGGTTCGGACGCAGGTCCAGCTGCAGACGCGGCCGCGCCATGACTGTGAGGTCCAAGCCTCACCATGACATGCCTGCCGCAGCGTGTATGTGCATGCCAGCATTTGTCCTCAGTCATCCTCGCTTCTACTGCTTTCTCAGAACCGACCTTTCAACTCCAATCCTCGAAGCCCTCCCACACACTCTTATCCCAGTTTTCCACCAGCTTAGGGTCATCCTGTGCAGTTATCGTCAAATCACAATAAGGCATGCACTTAAAGCCATGCCCACCTTGAACTTTGCCTGAAATTGTGTAAACCCGCCCTGGAGCACCAGCACCTGGTGAGCGCTATCTGCGCCCGCTGCTTGCAGCCGGTCCCGCGTCTCCCCGTAGATCCTCGCCATCTTAGGCCCCCTTCAAACCACCCCCAAGGGATCAGCCGACATACGCGCAAAGTGCAGCCAGCGATCATGTGTGCTCACCTGACCTGCGACAGTGCACAATGAAAGACAACGGTCTTCACATCCTTCGTCTCGCCCACGAGCCTGCCAACCTTGCCGTAAAAGTCTTGAGATGGCCAGTTCTGGCCTTTGACTATGTTGCCTCCCGCATAGTCGTCGTCCCGGACGTCAACGACGAGGTAGTCTTTGCCGGGGACTTGATCGCTCTTGATGATCGCTGCGAGTTCCTGGTTATCGGGGGGCGGTAACGGCGTGTTGTGATTATGAGACGCTGGTCAGATGCACGGAGGAGGGCACGCACGTCGCCTGTAATGTATTGCGCCATGGCGGATATGGTCGCACTCGATATCAATCGACGGGAAACGGAGAGCAGTATGTACCGGCGGCGGACGAGCTACCCGGAATCTTAAAGCTGCCGGGTCTGAGTTTCAGCTTCAATGACTTCGGAGCTTTCTCCTTTTTCTTTCATGAAGCCCCTTTGCCTCAGTACGTACTTCTAACGAAGCTCGATCAATCAAGACGCTTCCTTCAATGAGAAACGCCGACGAATATCAACTCAGCCTGCGTAGACCACATCTCGAAGCTCGGTCAACATGTTGGGACCTACGGCTGCCACAATGCCAACGTCAACTAAGTATCAATGGTACACGCACATCATGAAGGCACATTAGACCCAGGGGGGTCCTTGATGCTCTCGTACTACTTGATAGTAGATATGATATATCCCTGATGGGCCCTGACGATGCGGCGGCCCGTAACCTTTTTGTGCACGAGACCGTCAACCATGTCCGTGTAACCATGCTATCCTACCCACGTCCATCGTCGACAGTCCCTGCGCATGAGCTCGTCCACTTCCCTAGACTGTTTACCTACATTGGAGGCCGAGCTCTTCGACCTTCGGCTTGAGGCGTATATCTTCACCTCGTGTTTTGTGGTGAGTGTCATAATACTTTTCAAGTTGAGGCTTCCTCACCAATGCCCAATGTCAACGCTACAGGCGTATGCTTACGACTGGCTCTTGTCAATATCAGAGGAGAGTGAAATTCTTTCAAAACGTGGGCTGAGCTGGTCCATTGCGCTCTACTTCTCATCACGGTGCGTAGTTCATTTCGCCAGCTGTGACCTGATAGGCTCATGCCAAGCTTCAGTATTGGCGAATTTCTTCACCAAGTTCTCCTTGCTGTGTATACCTGTGGGTTTCTCCTTTCTTGAAGCCAATAAACATCGAGCTCAATCTCTTCGTACTAGTGGCATCCTTCAAGAGCTGCAATTTCCTCAAGTCGTTTTTCATTGTGCTCTCAATGCTCAGCGTCATATCAATAGCTTCGACTTCATTCCTGTTTCTCCTCCGGGTCCGAGCAGTGTATCTCGGATCAAAATACATTATGGTTGTATTTGGCAGCCTCTGGCTCTGCACTATGGTCCTTCTTATACTTTCAAATGCAGGTATACAAGTAGGTCAGCATCTGTACGACTTTGTTTGCGTTCCATAACTGACACTACATCCATCCAGGCCATCCATCGGGCAGTCAATACTGCACAGTTGTATCCATCGCATATTTCCCCCTGCCGAGCATCTCATCATTTGTGAACGACACTTTGATCTTTCTAGCGATCTCCTTCCGCTTAGCCGCCAACTCAACGACAGAGAAAACCTGGCGCTCCTGGGCTCTATCAGCGGTAAAGGGCGAGGGGCTTTTGCGCCTTTCGAGGTCTCTTCTGCTGAGCGGGCAACTGTATTACGTGTACGTGAGCCCAATGCTGAGCATTCCAAGCTTCCACATGCCTAATCTCAGTCCGTCGGTCCAGCGCCACCATGGTGTTCTTCTTTGTGCACTTGTTTGTGATGGAGTCGCCGCTACTTTCTAATATTCTACACTACTCCCTCGCCAATGCATACATCGCTTTCACAAACATTATGGCATGTCGGATTTTCCGGGGTATCACGCTCGGAATGATGGAGGATAATCCCACTACTTGGAACACCGCCAGGATCGGCGCTGCACTGGAGTCCCGTACGCGTGCACCTCGTCGCGTTGCTGCAATCGCACTATAGATCCTCTTAGGGGCCGCTATCTCAACCTGGTATGTTTTATTAGCATATGTAAACAAGTACTATTTATATTATACCAGCGTAACTATACACATATCTTACTGAATTCATCTGTCGGTGAATGCGTTATCGGCCGTCAGGACTCGTGTGCATCGTCAGGCGTTCATGATTGCCAAAATCGCCTCGACTGCAGCGCCTCGTCAGGTTCACATTTTTGCACATCATGCCAAGAGGGGAGCACAACCTTAATTCCGAAAATGAGGTCTCCAAGCAGGACCCCAAGAGCTCGGCCACGTTGGTGCACATCAAAGGTGCCGAAAGCAATCTCGGGCGGTTCGGACAGCACACCATGTTTGCAACGAAGCTGCAGAGCATCGTAGCAGTAGATATTTGAATGTCTAACTATGTAAAATATTGATCAATTCCTACCCTTCGTGCTCCTAGCCAGCTGAGATTGCACGCGCTTGCGCTTAGTGCCGCTGTGCTCTGCCGCGTTGGCTTCAGAGTGTACTACAGTGGCTAAGTCACCGGCACATTCCCCCAACAGTGCGACTGACGCGGGAGGTAAAAGACCGTCTGGTATGCGGAGCTCACAAAGCTCAAATTGTGAAATCTCCAGTGATTTCTTGAAGTCGGCAGGAAGCCGGACATCCTGCGAAGTATGGGACTTGTGTTGATCGGCGAGGTGAGCCGGCATGTTGTATGTCCAAACGGCCGGGTAGTTCTTGGTTTTGCAGTCGTATACACATAGACAGCAGATAATAGGTCGATTAGTGCAGGGGGCTCGCTTGGTAGAGTTACTTGCTGGCCCCAAACTGAGCTTGGTCCGGAAGACACAGTTTGTTTCAAATTTGAATCTCAACCCGGTCGTCTTCCGCAGCGAAATTGCGCAACCAGAGCGCCCACAGAGCCCGCAAGGCATTGAACTTGACACCTAAATCGATATAGGTCAATTGTTCTTCAAAATACACGATGTTTAAAATATACCTCTGCCAACAAGTCACCTTCGCGCACACCCCACATGGATCGCAAGATGTGCCCACCAACATGTTGCCGCATATTCGAGATTGCGACCGCCTTCCCGCACTGAAAACAGCAGCAGAACTTGGAGTTGGGAGAACGGCTGGCCGGTTCTGCCGTACCACCTTCTGCGAGCGGCAGTGTATGGTTGAATTGATGCAGTCGTGTGTCTGCAGACGTGTCAACCGCCTGATTGCGAGGGTGCAAGCTGGACTCCTGTCTCAAATGGCTCGAGGACTCCGTAGGGGATGATTCTTCATCTGGTAAGCGCGGTGCTGTGACGTGAGGATGGGGGCTTGGTGTGGGTGTGATCTGAGATTCGGATAGCAGCATATGACGATCCAATATGCGGGCCTTCTTCTTTGCAGCTCTGTCGCAGGTCTTACTCCTGTAGTGCTCTCGAAAGGCATGAGTGTCGCCTTTGCTTTGGCCGAGGGATACCCATCTTCCGCAGCGGTTGCAGAGTTTCTCGATTTGCCCCCTCTCATTCTGCCTCACTCCGATGTCCCCCAGCTTGCAGCAAACCAAATCTTCGTCCAAGCCGCCGTTTTCAGAGTTCATGATCGGGGGGAGCACCGTGTAGGATTTAGTGTTGGAGATATGCTGAGCAGAACAGTCGATCTTCAAGTTCCTGCAGAAAACGAGATCACGTGTGAGGATTTTTGCCTTTCGTTTACCCCTTCGTACACTGGTTTAAAACACGACTCACATCTCCTAACTACCATGGACACAATATATCACATATAACTAGTGGATGACATGATATTCAGCCCAATCCGAGGGGTAATGATAAAGATATGCAAAAACCTGCAAAAACGAGCAGAAAGTGCTTCGGACCCCGGAAGCAGGTACCCATTGTTGTTACTCTAGGACCCTGTGTTAGGAATTAAGGTTCTGCTCCCCTCTTGCATCATGCTCCGATGAACTTGCATTTTTGATAGCCCATGTATTTGGCGTGCCAGTACAAGTTGCGTTCACACCCTTTCATGTCTGTAGGTCCTATGGGGGATTGCACATTTCGGTCGCATTGAAGTGTCCCGCGCTGATTTAGTGTCAACGAGGTGGCGACTTCCCGGGTACTAATCATACTCCCAGGTCATCTGGCATGTCGACTTGGTGTCGAGTTTCAGTCGTGATTAAATCACAGTGGGTTGGTATGTGGCTGGAGGATTTGCTGTAAATCAAGGGGATATCACGCAGTAAATCCGATATTAGCTCGTCCCGCGCTGATTGGTAGTGTCAACGAGGGTGGAAGGTTTGTGGAGAGTGAAAGGGTCCCCGGGCGTATCTCAGTCCCGTCTCTTCTGTCATATTAAGGTCGAGCGATGTGCTTGAGAGGTTGAAGGAGGTATATAGGCGGATCCGAGAAGCGAATTTTACAGATACATGCACATTGAGTCCGCCACAGCCGCAAGCTTTACATGAGTTCACCATGTTATCGATTTATCCCCCACCTGATCCACCATCTAAAGACCCCTGAACGCGTCCACAAAGAGCTTAAGTAAAACCGCCCACTCATGAACAGTACCCATACTTGTTTGATACCTGTACTCTGGCTACTCAAATTTAGTGCCTGCTCACCTCATCGGATTCCTGGTCCGGTGTCCTTCTGAGTCGAGCTCGCGCGCGTTGGTGGAGAACCCTCCAGCCTGACTGTCGGTAATAACACATCGGAAGTTGCAAGCATAGGCTGGGACTGCGGTGTTCCATCTGAAAACCGATGTGCAATGGGAATACCGCATGGGCTTCTTCCCCGATATCTGTGTGGACGCCTCTATCTCTTGCTGTGAAACATACCTTCCGTGCGACGTGTGTGGAACATATACAAGCCAACTCAAATGACAACTAGCAGTCGAGAGATAGCGGCAGACCTTAGTTTCCTTTTCTCCCTCTCGATCCCTCCTAACCCCCACAAGAATAAACTGCGATCAGAATGGCTTCTAACGCGGTACGCTGTGCTTTATCCATCTTTATTTTCAGTTCATCTAATTCTGCTTTTAATTGTCAGACTTACAATACGTACGGCACTTCAGGTGGGAGCGTCAACAACGTCAACGGAGATCTAACCTATGAGGGCGATCTTCTTAACTTTCAAGGCGGTCAAACCAACATCAAAGGCAACTACCAAACCTTCACGGGCGATCAAAACAACATCAAAGGCAACTACCAAAACTTCCTGGGCGATAACCAAAACATCCATGCAGGGAAGGGGGCTCTTGTGATCAAATCTGCGGAGGCACCTAAGGCACTGCAATCGTCCCCCCCGAATGTGTATGCGGACAGCACATCAAGGTCCTCTCCTACGGCGAACATACTCGACTCTCCCATTCCCCTTCATCCCCAAAGCCCCCCTTCTGCTCTTAGAACGGTTCAACCACTCGAACAGCTCGCTGAAGAAGTACTCCCCCTGCAAGGAGAAGGAGATGGAGGAACGGGTTCATCTCCCCCGAAGGTTTATGCGGACAGTACATCAAGGTCCTCTCCTACGCCGAAGATACCAGACCTTTCCATTCCCCCTCATCCCCAAAGTGTCACGAGTTGCCCCAACACGTTCATACATACAGATACTATACGGATACATTTACATACATCAAGAACATTCTAGCAACGGACTTATAGATACATCGTCACGTGACCTGATTACTCTCGTATCATGTGGCTTGGTCCCCACGTGACTCATTAGTTATTACGCTTACGAACGCCGAACGACTTCGGACTTTTACATACGCATCTCTGACTCACCGGGCCCCGCTTCGTCAGACACCTTACTACATGCATTGCTAAGCCTTACTCATTAGGACATATTATCTCACGACTCTTTAGTATAAGTACATAGACCTGTCGACAGAGGATCCTCAGCTTATCCTCTTTGTCTTCAGGTATAGTTATCTTTTCTACTTACAATTGCACAATGTTAACTTTGTCTTCAGACTTACGTTCGCTCTCGACAACGGTCAATCGATCTCTCTCTCTCAACGTCTAAGACACCAACCTCGCTTATTAGCACCACGAAGAAGCCCTTTCGGGATTACGCACGTTACCTCGTAACATTAGGATAAGCTACCCTTACCGGAATCGCTTCAACGTCAACGTCAACGTCAACAAGTCTCTTCAAGAAAACCGTAACGCATAATCCGATTGGTATGTGCGATTCTACCTCGAGTGTAACTCAAAGTAAAACCTCTCTCGTCGCCCAGGCGGTCCCAACGAGACTCTGCACGCTTGAGTGAATTTCGAGTTCCTCGCTACGCAACACCCCCGACGCAAAGACAACGTGGCTTCGTCTTCTACCCGAAACTCCCGTCTCGCCCAACGTTCTTGGACTAGACCCCAGTCGATCTCATCCGAAGCCCCCAACG
>KV417568.1:28988-51994 GCA_001630335.1 Athelia psychrophila
AGTAATCGCATCTTTAATTGGCTACCTACCTACCTACCTACCTTTTCGTTGAAATTACAAACGCCATTTGAACGATCTCAAACTTCAGACGAGCCTATCAGAGTCTCAGCTGCCCCCTCCAAAGCTACTAGTAGTTGTTCGCCGTTGAGTAAATGTTAGCATCCAAATATACTTACACTTGGGCCAGTCTCCAAGGTGGCTTATTATATATTATCGCAACTCCTCACAACCATAATGGTTTGCAGCGTGTATGCAACGTGTGAGACAAGTCGTATTCGTAGCTAAATAATGTAGGTAGTTAGCTACGTATTTTCAGAAAAGGAAAGCTAATCGTAAATAAGTACAACCGTATATATTCCTACAGTCGGGCTTCCTGAAAGCACCACTCTAAACGTTTAAAGCCACAATGGTTGCTTTCCTTTCGCTTTGCCTTCGGACTTTGGCAAAAATCTGAATAAGAGACTCCACTTTCTCCCATCATTTTCGATTTCTCTTTGCATCTGCGGAGGAGACCCCTGTACTCCTCACCACGGTCTCTTGCCAATACATGAGCCGATTGATGCGAGGGATGAATGCAGACAGTAAAGCAGCCATAGATCCATAGTCGACAAGGGGAGAGTCTTGGAGGTCCCACATTTCAAGGTTATTATTGGCCACGTCCGGATTCGGGGACACCGTTTCTATGTCACAATCGATGGAGGAGGCATCGATAGCAATTGAGAGCGTACGCAGGTGAGGTAGGCGGAGCAAGGGTAAAACACCACTGGGCGTAATTTGTGACCCATTCTGCCACCCATACCCTCCGAGCCTGAGAACTTGTAAGAGAGGCCAAGCTCTCGCTATGTCCTGCACAGTCTTATTCCCTATGCGGAATCGCAATGCAAAATCGAGGTCGATATGAGTCAGGTTTGAGAAACACACAAGTGGTGTGATCGCGCCTTCGTCGCGAAATGGGACGCGATTAGGGACGGACTGCTCGAACAGCGTTGTGATCACGACACGTTCAAGGTGCTTGTGAGATAGGTTTACACGGACGACATGGAAAAGCTTTAACAGCTCAGGGACCATGATCCGTTCTGTAAACTTCACGGCGAGGGCTTTTAGCGGTGGGTTTGACAAGGTGCGCAAAAAGGAAGTTACTATCATCGGGGATGGACAGTGGAGCACGAGGACTTGAAGGGCCTGAAAGCCTAATGAAGTAAGAGATGAGGGGAAAGGCTCCTCAAACAGGAATTCGGCATGTCGCAGATGAATGGCACTTGCGAGGACTTTGATGATGTCACGGGGAAGTGATAAATCAACCGTGATCTTTTGCAGAGATTTGCCGTGGGTGAAGAATTGTAGAAGAGCATCTGGGGTCATCAAGGGATCATCGTCATCCCCAAGAGGAATCGTCACGGATTGTATTCTAGGGAAGTCGAAGAGCAGTGATTGAAAGGTGCCAATATCCTGCATCTGCAACCCTTGAAAATTGAATACGACCTTTGTAGTATGCTCTCCCATGAAAAAAGGCATGCATCGGAATGTGCCACTGTGATCAACGTGTAACATGGCCCAATTCAGGATGCGAACTTCCGAGCACAGTGACGGCCAAGCTCGAGGTTTTGCGCACGCCAGAGCCTGTAGGGTTTCACGATGAAGATATACGGTTGGCGAAGGTACGCTAATTTCATCAGAAAAATATTGAATGCGACGTGCATAAACCTCGAAGCGAGACCAGTCACTTGGTCTTATTGTCCTGCGGAGTCGCTAATAATTTGCGTTCAGTTCGCATGTATACGTAGCCAATGACTTTAAAAAACTTGTTTACTGACTATTATCCCATTATTGACATCCCATAAATCCGATGGCATCGTGAGCAGGACTGGTAGCAGTGAATTTTGAAATTTCCACAGCGAGTTGAGTGAGGTCTCGCTTAGGAGGCTGCATGTAGTCGCGAGATTGGCCAAAGTGCCCCAGGACGTGTTCAAGCCATTTGTATCCACGTCAGCAGCTAGCTCTTCTGTGATCGTCGACAAAATCTCTGTTAGGTGAGAACGGCGCTGCTCGTCGTCGGCAACGACGAGCACGGTTGTATCTGACAGGTCGACAGGCGCGGCAACCGGCACTGATCCCGGTTACCGTCGCTGGTCAGCCTGTGTCCTGTGGCTACAGTTATAGGGCTGCTACTCAAGATACAAGGTCAGTATTTACCGTTATTTAACGGGAGCGGGTTTTCACTGCGTTTTCATTCAAGTTAGATGTGGTATAGCTCCCGTATACCACATCTAGTATGTTGTGTAGGGTGGGATTCACAGGTGCTCACTTGAATGAACGGGTCCGGTACACGATCTCACCACGGATATCATCTCCTGCACAGCCATTCCTCATCTGCCGCATCGGGAACCTGTTTTGATGGGGTCGAAGCAAGGGAAATAAATAAATAATAATAGCATTCAAGCACTGCACCATAGGGCACGGTAAGGTAATGCATTATGCTACGGTACATACTTACTGTGCTTTTTACATCACGTGGCGCACGGTGCTCACCGGTACATTATGCAAATTTATGGCTGCCTTGCGTGAGGCCGGTGAAGGCCGGTGAAACCAGGGCACAATATCTCATCCCGCTCGAGAACATGCCGGCGCTTGTTGATACGAACATGCATGTCTGAATGTGCACCTGATGCATTTATCGCAACATACGAGCGTGCATCGGAAATAAGGATCCGGACTGATGTTTGTGACTTGCCACAGGGGTATTCGTCTTGAAGACGCAAAGCAGGGACTCGAAAAGACTCTGCTTTTGGTGAGTAGCGCAGGGTCAATGCAGGGTGCAGATTGATAAATTGAAGGTAAATCCGATTGAGTAGGCGCCCGGATGAGACCAAAAGAGGCGATATCTCATATTACTGTAATAAACGTTTCATCTGCAACATTGGTGCATCGTGCATCAATGTTGAAAAATGCAGAGTCCGGAATGGGTCGCAACGCATATTCCAGGCAGCGCCTAAACGCCGGAACCAAAGAAGGGCGATAAGCAAGCGATAGGCCATGGGCGATAAACACCAACGTGCACCAGCAGTGAATCACTTAGCTCACGTGGCGTTCACCCATGAGGGCGCTCTCGTCCTATGCGTGTGGACACGGGGGGCACTCGAAAGGGCAGACTGCTCGAGGGTAATCCTAAGCCTATGATAACAAAGAAGGAATGCATCTCGATGCCATGAGCGCTTGCATTCCTGCTATCCTAGTATGTGTGATGTGATTGTATGTAAGGCTCCAACCATTTAAATTATTTACCGTTTATTTACGCTAGAGGGTCAGTAAACGGTTGTAAACGTAAATAAACGGTAAATCATTAGTTTCTGAAGAACAGGCGAGATGCAGAATTGAGGCTTGATTTTGGTGTTTGTGATTGCTATGACTCGGCAAGATAGCACAGTATCTTGTCCCACGCTCTCATTGGTTAAGTTCAGGAGACATCCTGTTCCGATCACAAGAGTCTCAGCGCGTTCTCCTGCTCACGTCGTCATGTGTTCTGCGTCTCACAGTTCCACACTCGCTCCAGCCCCGACCGTCTCCATTAAATCAGCTTCGAGCTAATCCAGATGAGCGGTCTGCCCATTACAGATTGATCGCAGATATGACAGCTAACTTAAACTTCAAGATAGACCGTACTCGCCCTCACCAGTTCTATTCCGTACTTGGTGCTCACTGCTGCACACCTGACATGCTACAGTGAGGCTCTTACAACAGGGCCTTCACAATACGTCAACGTACCTTGTCGGAAGTGCAACAATGCTTGCAACGGCGCGTGCTCCCCCAGCGTGGTTACCAGGGCTAGGAGCAGGTGAGCTCTGCATCATGATCCTTTTCCCCACCCTCCTTGTCCTTCTCTCCCTATTTTGTGCTTGTGTTTTTACCTTTGTTTGCCCTCTCCTTTCTTGCACTCCATCTCTTTCCCACACACCATACTACTACCACATTATGTGCTAACCAGGTCTTTTTCAGGTTCGCCGATTGTGCGCCACCCAGCGTGTTGATTCGAGTGTGTTCCTACCATTGCGCGTGCGCTCGCGCTCCCCCGCATGACTTACAAACTTCGGGCCTTGCACATATATGCGCGTCTCGTCGCACATTCACAGATTTGTATCGGGACAGGGCTAGATGGACAGTAGGATAAATTATTGTGGTATATGTATAGTATAATACATGATGAAATAACATAATGAACCCGCTACTCCACCTGCATACAGCTACATCTACTATTATTCAGCTTTTCGATTCTAATTACCATTTACCGTAACGGTTTACTCTTTATAAACAGTTTACAACTAATTATTTACCGTTTCCGTTTAATTACGGATTTCCTGTAAACGAAAACTAAATGGTTGGAGCCTTAATTTAACTTGTATGCAATGAAAAGAGAATATTCAAGCGATACCGCTCCTACGCCTTTCTACACCCGATCTACACCGATCTACAGAGCATCTCCGGTGTTCCAGACACCTACGTATACTTTCTCCCCCATTGGGGAATGGAAAAAAATGCGTTCTGAAGCCACACACGGAATCCCGATCGGCGGGCCAAGAATGGCGTGGTGGATTCCGAACCGACGGGAGACCTGTAGTGTCATTTCGACTTCTATCGCCGTCCGCGAACACGTTCTCCAAGCTCAGATTATGGCAATCCAGGCCAACTCCTGCACATAAGACTGAGGAAGGATCGATTATGTCCCGCGGGAAAAGCGCTTAGTATCTTCTAATAACACTGAAGCCTTCAGACTTTCTGTAACACCCTGACCTCGCCCAAAACCATTAATGCAAAGCGACTGATGGACGGAGCGCCTATCTCCTAATTGCGCCGAAAAATTGATGCAGCCGCCTACACCCTGACCTCGTCCCCAAACTATCAATGCAGAGCGACTGCTTGCTATCGCATTGACTATGTATAATCCCACCCCCCCTAACCTTTTCCGATCCATCTTCTTTCACCCACCTATCACGTTTTCATGGATGAACACTCCAGCCTTCTGCTTTCTCAATCTATCTTAGACGCCGGTAACCACGACGTTGAATTCAAACCTCCCAGTGCCATTCCCATCGATGAACCTCCAGCGGAATTCAGACATGCGGGCTCTGAGAACTCCCTCAAAGAACAGTCTGATCATACGAGTCCAGAAAGTACTGCTAGCAAGGATAGAGGCTTTGCTGCAGGGACTCTGGAGCATTTCCAGCATTGTGCCATACCTTTCACAGTGCGGTTGCCGGCCCTTCTGATTGCAATCGGGACTCAACTCCTCGCACTATCCATTGTACTATGGCTCTTCCACCGGTACGTGAGGGACTGGCCTCGCGGCTACTTTCAACTTGTTGATAGCTGTACAGGCAGTATGATCCTCGGAAATCTTTTATTCGAACCGACGTACCTTCGGGAATCTTAGTTCGCGAGCCGGCGAGTCCAGGGGACAGTAATTCCAACGAAACCGTG
Organism: Athelia psychrophila; assembly: GCA_001630335.1. NCBI lineage: Eukaryota > Fungi > Basidiomycota > Agaricomycetes > Atheliales > Atheliaceae > Athelia > Athelia psychrophila. The sequence continues at coordinate 34,461 of KV417568.1, forward strand.
GCAGTGGGGCTGATCATCTCTTCAATCGCTGTGAGTTCATGGCTGGCTTAACCGTCGCCTGACAAACAACTGACTGCATCGACGTTCAGACTCAATTTGTGGCCCTTACCTCACCTTTTCTTCTTGCCACTGTTGCTTATCGCCTCGGCTTCGACTGGTACAAGGCATCGCAAGAGCTAGCTTATGAGAAACTTCCGACGCAAAAACAGTCAGCATTCCCATCTTTTCGAATCGCAATCGCTGATAATGTTTGGAAGATACGGCCTTATCATCGATATGTTTACCATGACCAGCATCCCAACCATGTGGCGCACGAGCTCTTATCTTTTGCAGCGGACTGTCCGACGCGCCAAAGCGCCTCGGGTGCTTCTGCGAGGCTTTTCCCTTCTGTGCATTCTCTTTACGCTTACTGGAGTCATTGGGTAACCTTTTTCACAATCTCAACTGAAAACTCGTTGTTGAACTTCCTTTACCATTAGACTGACTGATGTGGCTTTGCATTCGACTACTTCGTCGATCATCCTACCCATTGATATGGAAACGGCTGGCAGCGTCTACGGAACAACTATCAATAAGTCCGCAGTGGCTCAAGGCTCCTCGAAGCTCATACAATACGAAGGAGTTTTAACAACTGGAAACCGATCTCGGATCAATCAGGTCTTTACCCTGAACAATAAACCCCGGATGGCGTATATTGCCAGGCTCAGTACCAATATGCCCACTGATATCTCCTTCATTGCTCCGACACTGGGCGTTGAGTCTACATGCATCCCCATCACAGCGCCTTGTTTCAGTCAATGGCGGAAGTCCCAGGACACCATGACCGGGTACAATTGTTCGTCAGCAGGGTATCCTGACTACGCTGTAAATCAATACTACTACCCGACCACATTTTCCACTCTATCAAAATATGTCGGCAACGCGAACGACACCAGCGGCATTATTTCCCTAAACCGAAACCCGTTCCCTGTCTTCAACATCAACCGAATTCTAGCATCATCGTGCAATGTCCAGGACGCATGTGTGGAGGATGATAGTGGCGGGCAATACATGTTCTTGGCCTGCAACATTTCTGTGTATGACACCGTGCTGCGATATTCGCAGGGCGCTTACACGATGCTAAACAGAACTTTGAGCACCCCAGAAAGGGCCTCTGTCGTTACCCAGCCTATATCCATATACGCGGACCATTACGACATGGACTCGGAGGATGACTCGGAGGTCCCTCTTGTGGTAACATTGAACAGCGACATCTATCATTCGACATCTGCCGACGACCAGGAGCTGGGTGACTTCGTGGCTGCAGATATCTCGCGGCTTCTGTTGTCGTATTCCGCTGGCTATCTGAGCACCAATCCAGCTCATGCCATAATGAATCTGGCAATCATAACACGATACAATACGACATCACTCACCATCACTCTTTTGCTCATCACTCTTTATTCTTTGCTGGCTATCGGCATTTTTAGCTTGGCGTCCACTGCCCGTATCGAGCCAGTCGCTGATCAAAAGCAGTCCCACATGGTATCAACACCAGGCCTTGTTTACAACGCGCAATTGCGACTCACCCGCCCATCAATTCTTGTTCCTCATGCGCTATACGGGTGGAGAGCTGAGCGTGAAACACATGGTATTCCTCCTTGCCCGGCTGGGTACATTGTGAGCGAGGGCGTTGAGCTGTTTGAAGGACTAGACGGCAAAAATTGCGACAGGCTCTCCATTACCCAGGAACGCGGAGTCAAATGCTCCAGTGATGTAAAGACGCGAATGCGTGCTGTAGGTCACGACCAGGATGAAGAGGACACCCCGATATATCAGTCGGCAGTTCAGTATCAAGACGCTGCTTCGACGATAACTGGTGCAGGAAGCTCTTCACCGACCTCTCCCAGGGCCGAAATTTGGCGGCCGCCTAGCGAAATTTCTGCAGCGGGCATTCCAGAGGTCTCAGATTCACACTGGCAACATCGCATATTGTTATCAGGACACCTTCCTGCTTTGATAGTTTTCCTGGGTTCGAGCGTGCTAGCCACCAGCATAATTGGTTGGTTATATATCAAGTGAGTATCCCGCGCTGTGCTTGTGTTCAAACTAATATTCATTTCGCATTATCAGACGGTATCGCGCCCCCGCTGGCGGACCTCGCCTGAATCCTCTTTATCCTTACATAACGGTCAAAGAGCCTTCGAGATCTTCTGAAATCGACGCCGGCGGCATAGTGCTGGTGGGATTGTTGATCTCGTCCATCACAGTGAGTTATCGAGCACTCTTTACCGGCGTTTTCTGACTGTGTTAAATAATCAGACTCAGTTTGTGACATCGACAGCTCCTCTGCTTGTGGTAGCGGTTGCCTACCAAGTTGCCATCGATTGGCTCGAATACTCAGAGCCCTTGAACTTGGCCAAACTGCCCACACCACAGCAGTAAGCCATTCTCAATGATGGATATCTCCCATGCTCATTTGCCCATTCAAAGATATGGCCACCTCATTAACTTGTTCTCCGTTGGTGGTCTTGGTGTCCTGCTCGAAGTCAGAGGATATCTCAAAGACCGCACGAATCACGCGCAAGCTCCTCGCATGCTAGTTGGAGCATTTTTAACTGCAGCCACCATATTCGGGATCGCTCACATAGTAGGGTACGTCGGCAATGATTCCAGCGGACACTCTGCTAGAGCTCATAGCCCTTTCAGATTAGCTGATCTCGTGTTACATTCTACAACCACAACGGGAGCTTTATCGTCGGCAAACATTGTCGATCCGATGGAATCGGTCTACTATGGCACTGTCCCGATACCCTTCGATCCCAGTCCGTTCAACAACACGTTAGGTTATGGCCAAGCAAGCCCCGCCGGTCAACAGCTGGAAGGCAGTATGACGGCAGACAACCGCTCCGTAGTGAGCAATGTTCTCACATATGAGTCAGATGATCAAATGGCCTATATCACCAGAGTCGAGGGTCTCATACCTGTTGCCATATCTTTCATCGCACCTTCTTTAGGAATTACCGCCCAGTGCACCAGTATCACACAGAACTGCTCGTCCCCAACCCAGTCCTTCTTAACCAACTGCAGTGGCTATCCGGAGATTTCCAACTTTACCGCCCCACAATTCGTTGTTTACGCTGACCAATGGTCTGGTTCGGACGTCCAAAACCCGTTCAAAGCCTTCTTGCAGATGAATTTCGCGGGCCGGTCGGGGGATTATCAATTCAATGATTTACTTGCCAGCTTCGCAAACGCAAATTTTCTCATCGTGGCTTGCAATATCACGGTGTATGACATATTTCTGCACTACACCAATGGCTCCTACACGTTGGTAAACAAAACGATTGCATCGGCTGCCACCGCCGCGTATGCAACATATCCACTCTACTATACATATGAAGCATGCACCCCCGACAATAGCATGTGCGGCTCTACCGTAGAGGCTGCGGTTTTCCCCATTATGCTGCGCCTCGCAGATGACCTGGTCGAAATGAACCCTTCCGCCGCCGACTTTGCGCCCGCCTTCTCCCCAGACGTAGCACGTATGCTTCTAGCATTCTCTTCCGGGGTACTTCAGTCGGCACCGGCAGCGCAAGTCATGAAGGACGGTATTGTGACCCGTTATCCATTCATACCCCTCGCCATCTACCTCTTTTCCGTTTATCTGTACGCCCTTTTGGCGCTTGGAATCTTCGTCTGGGCGGCATTTTCAGGACATACATCTGCAGGAACAATGGGCGCCGAGAAGCAGGTCGGAGGGTACAGATTACCCTCGGACTTTGGGAGCGCGCCGGATGATGAGAGCCCAGGACAGGCGCGGGAGCTGGTGATAAAAGCACAATGGCACATCTCGCAGCCATCGTCGCTCGTCGCCGCGCTTTTCAGAGGGACCCGTGACCGTGAAGAGGAGGAGGAATATGATGTCGATGTTGAGGCACGGGAGGAGCACGCGAATGAGAAGAGGCTAGCCGTTGGGCTGCACGAACAGGCCGAAGAGGATGGCTCCAATAAGCGCCTGGTTTACGGGGTATGGGAGGTCACTGAAGGTTTCAAAGAGCACACAGAAGAATCTTTCCTTGCCTCGCAACACCAGGACTAATACACCACAAATGCTGTAAAATATTTGAAAAATGGTTATCAGTCAATGGCACTTAAAGGTTTGATGTAAACCATAGATCAACATCAAAACAATGCCCCAATAACCTTCAGGCCATCGTTTGTTCCAAACACCCTTGGCAACAGTTATTAGATGGTCCCACGGTCTTAGAGAGCCTATTTCACTGACCAAAAGAATACCATCTTTAAGACCCATCATCGTGAGTAGTCTCTCCTAGACATACTACAACTGACTCGTACCTCGTCTGTAGTCTGTTGGTAAGGTCGGCATTTCGTTGGCGGCCCGAAACACTGATGTAATCAAGTCACGTGTGCACCAATAATCGCGTCGCGTCCTTGCTTCATCTCCTCGTTTCACCACTTGCTATGACAGTCCATGCATAAAAGACTCATTTATAGGTGTATATATCCTCCTTAGTGTACTGGTAACACATACATATCACCAAGAGAGCCAGGCAAGACGACAAGCAGGTCGCTGCAACTTGATGTGGGCTAGTCACTTCCGGTGTGTCACCCGCACTGAATCTACCTCTCGTCCTCAATTCATCCTCAATCACTCCGATTTTTTTTACCCCACAATATCATATACTAATCTATTCACTGCCTTTTATCCAAGCTCCCCAAATGCTCTCGGGCTATACAGTGAGCATCCGAGTGCAGCAATCGGAGTGCTCACAACCTCACCAGTACTCGGCCATCTCAACAAGTTCCTAACCTTTCACCAAAGTAAAACTCAAAGCACTCCTATGCACTGTTCCGAATGACTTTGCTCAGGTAGAATCAATGCCCTGCCGAAGTTGCGATCAGGAGGAAAGAATCAGAGATATTCGACCTCCGGGATCTGATTTGCTTATGTCAGTGTTTGGACCCTCACGAAACATGGGCGCGCTTACCACAGGACTACATCGTGAGATGCCTCTGATTTCGAAAACACCGGCATCCGACTTCCGGTCGATCATCCAGTTGCTTCTGCTAGTCTGCTATCCATATTACAATGCATCCTACGATGGTATCATAGGATGTTCACCCTTGGCAGCAGTTACTAGATGGTGCCACGGTCGTGCTTCTGCGACATCGGATGCTTCTGTGATACATCCTGGGATGCATCTGATGGACACTTGTGGACTTTTTTGTTTGACCAAGCCGTCCGCATTTAGAAATCTGAGTGGCTGAAGTTCAGCCACTCAGCTTTGCACACCCTCCCCCATTCTCCACAGTGGTTATCCAACCTCCTGGCGCTCCGTAAAACATACATACACTCATGTTACTACTGAATATCCATTTAAATTGAAATTAATTGGACGAGAACCGAGTGTCGGAGGGAACTTCCGTCAAATTCAGCCATCCTCCCCATTATATGCCTACTGTATATTTCACCTGATGCTAATATGATCTTTTTGCTATCTATAACTCTTTATTAGATCCCAATACAACTCTTCAGGGCAGCATAATGCATGTTGATAATGTACAGGCTCATATGACGAAGGTTTGTATGTCATGGTATATCATGTACTCTACACCTCGTATACAAAGCCCTGGGGTGGCTCGATAGCCTACCATAGCTTCTGAAACATAGATACCATGTATATAATTAAAAATCTGGGTTTAGAATCACGTATTGATAAGCCCTGGAGTACCGTAGAGACATCTTAAGGCTATAACATAAAAAATGGCCAATGTATTTGCATGCATCCCAGAAGACAGAATTGCAGTAGAGCAAATGTGGAGAGGGGAGCAGCCAGAATACACGGAAAGATCAAAGATCCCAACAGAGTTTCGTGCTTGATACATCCAGTAACTATGACTTTCGACCGTGGGATAGCCACAACGTCGATCGTCGAAAACGGACACTTAGATAGTACTACATATGCACTATACATATGTATAGCAGAGCCTGATCTAATTTATCCACAGCGGATCCATGTAGATAGAGCAAAATGTGGAGCAGCGAGATAACAGCCCAATCAGGCATATCACAGGTATATCACTTTGATCTCCCTCATATCAGCTCCGATTTTAATTCTGAGACTCGTAACATATACCTGTATAGCTACGGTACACGTGTTAGGAAAGTATTAAATTATCTCGCAGCCTGGAACTCACTATCGAGCGAGCGACGATGCACAGCGGACGCGCCACAAACGGTCGGATTTGGCCATTCACGCTGTTTAGCGCCCGTTGTGTCTTTGTTCCCTCCCTTTTCCTCCTCCTAAGGCGACCCCAGCGCGGCAGTCAGCGTAGAGCTGACACAGGGTACGGAGACACGACGAAGGCCAAGGGGGCTATGGGAGGGGTTCGAGAGTGCAGGTGTGCTTGTGCAAGGTGAGTCTCGGTGCTGATCGGTACATACACCTAACTGACCTCCTGCCGTTCTTCACGCAGACCCCATCCCCATGTGGGCACCTTCACACACACACACACTCGCACCCCATGTACACATCCTAGCCCATACACATACTTTCTCCCATGCACACCCATCAGTCTCCACCCTCCTGTCCATGCACGACAGCCCTCACGAGCGCATTGTCCGGACCCCAAGGCCCAACTACGCAACAGACAACTCCAGAGCCGATTCACGCACACCCGCTCGCACCATTGCCGACGCCTGACTCAGACGCTCGCCCGAAGACGCGACTAACACACTCCTCTGCTTCTGCCACAGCGTGCTCCCAGGCCTGCGCAGTGCATGGAAGACTTGCTATGTACGGTCGGAGCAGGCAAGACCCACACACCCGTGGACCGCCTTTGCATGTCTAGGCAGATCAGTTAAGGCCTATTGCATGCATGCTTGCACTGGCCCCATTCCAGGCCATCTACACCCATTTGGATGGCTACGCAGGAGCCCTCAATGCATCTGCTCGGGCTCACTTTTCATCTCACAGCTCGATCTCCCCCCTTTTGTAAAGCTACTACCATGTAATGTACATACATACATACAAATACAATGCTACTGCTCGTTCTGAAAATTGATTTCGGGCCCGGACCAGTGATTTTTCATGGCGGCGTGGGATGGACCTGATACTGCTCAGATGCATCCAATATACATCTTATCTAATTTGGGAGGCGGCGGGATGCTGCTGGATGGACGAGATGGATCTAAGAAGACCTACCACATCGGGATGGTAGTGGTGGGATGCCGATGGATGAAACCTCTTTGAGGGGTATTCTTTTGGTCAGTAAAATAGGCTCAAGGGACCGTGGGACATCTAATAAACTGCTGCCAAGGGTGGTTCCAAAGGGCTCGCAATAATGATCCAATAACCTTCCGGTTGGAAACAATTTTGTCGTGTTTGGGCCAACATCTCAAAAACGTTTGGTCGTCCAACACAGCAACATTTGACAGTCAAGGTCCATAATGCACTCCGAGAGCATCAATGAAACCTTCCTTCGTGTGTTTAAAATGGGTCACTCGACAAACCTTTCTTCGGCCTGGAATCAAGCACTGCTGCACTCAAAATTTGTCAAGTCATTTCGAAGTCCAACGACACGTGTTGCTTTCGACAATTGAGTGTGAAATCACCAGGTGCACAGGTTGATCTGCGCTGTGCACAGATGTTGAAAAGATGTTGAAAAAAATTTAATGTAATGTGGCGCATAGGGGGTGCGGATTGAGAAAAAGATTCAAAATTTTTGTCATTGTCTGGATCTGGCACAGATTTGGCATGTCTGAGCCAAAATATTTAGACTCTTTTGTTTGCGCAGGCACTGTGTCTGGTGGCGGCCCAGATCTTGGTCCGGATTTTGAATCTTTTATTAGGGGTGGTCACCATGGCTGTTTTGGGGTCGTTTTGATGGTCGTTTTAGTCACGGTTTTGAGGTCATTTTTTTCCTTTTCCGCCAGAGCGGTTCCCGAGCGGCTTTGCTGTTTCTACTCGTTTTTGTTTTTGTTTTTGTTTTCTCCAGCCTTATTTTCGGCATCTCTCGGCTCAGTTGTCGGACTTCCAATTAAATGGCATAAAAACGATCTCAAAACCGTCACTAAAAACCACCATCAAAACGGCCTAAAACGGCCATGGTGATCACCCCTATTGTATCTGTCCTAGCAACAGACACAATTGCAAGATTTAAACTCTGTCCCCAACTCAGATGTGGAAACTGAATTGGTAGGTACATTAGGTGGTAAGTAAACATGCTCGTGAGGGATGTGAGACGCCTCAGGATGTGATACTGTATCATTATGATCTGAAGTTCGTCACCTGTCCCAAGGCCTAAGATGATCCTATCTATACAGATCTTATTCAGGATGACAACAAGCTGGTAGCTCGTTGGATCCCAGACGGTGATGGCACTGTTGCTACCCACCTGATCAGTCACATGGATCAGGAGCGTGTGGACACCGACACGGCCATGGGAGAGAAACCCACCTATTACATTGGGGAGAACGAATGGCCTGGGGATCAGTCAGTTGACGATCCAGAAGACGCAGCTGACCAGCCATCAGCTGGTCCCTCTTACACAGAGCATGACATCTTCGGGGGATCATCCCCACTGTCACCAGACGTTAAGCAGGAGATAAGGGAGGTCAGCTGGCACCCCACGACACCTGACCCCAACGACCTTACTCCATACACATCATCGGAGCCGGAGCTCCAATATCCTGAGATGGATGAGGAACTAGATCGGCTTGATCATGCTTCCACCAGTGCAGGGCGTAGGGCAAGGCATGCCAATGGACGGGCTATGCACACTATGGAAGCCGCATGGGATGAGGAGTATTACACATGGTAGATTAGTTATCTCACATGACCGTTATCTCACATTGTATAAATAGTGTACAAGATGTACTTAGTAAATTACCAGTTCTTACACTTCTCAAACTGCCTAAGTTCCTCTAACCCTTCAAAACGAACTGAGCCTATTTCGTGTGACAGTCACGCGAAAATCTAGGCAGTGAACCTCTTTTGTGATGAAAATATTGCTCGAGCCTTACCCGAGCACCAAAAAGCGGGACAGACTGCCATTTTTGGCCTTGTTTTGAACTTAAGGCAAGTCTGTCCCACGTCACAGGTCTATCTGAACATGTTAACTAACCAATGACCTCGGTCACAAGAAATCAGGCCGAACCTCAGATCATAATGATACAGTATAAGCAAGAGTAGATATATCTAGAAAACCACTATAAATACAGTAGCTACATAGATGTAGCGGTGGGACCAAATCTATAAAAAGAAGAAGATCAGGTGGTTAGAGAGGGTATGAGAGGGAGCTAGCGCAAAATAGATCTTACCCAATGTACGTCTGCGGGCATGGGTGCAGCACGGGCGTGTAGGTCTTGCGTGGGGTTGTGCCTGCTCAAGCTGCACATGCACGAATGTCCTTGCAGGCACTACTCAGGTCTATGGGTGGGTCTCGATGAGTGCGGACCTGGGGGCTGGCCGGGCTGGGGAGTGCATGTATGGCCAACGGGCTCGCTTGGGTGCTCGCTGTGTGCGCACATAGGGCCTGGCCTGGCACACATGCACATAAGGATGGGATGCTGTGTGGGGGGTAGTGTTCACACATAGGGATGGTATGGCGAGTACAGGTAGGGCCCGGTACGGACAGCGAGTGCGGTTAGGGAGACACAGGGGTGGGAGTGTGTATGGGGGCAAGGTTGCCTGTTTGCATGAGAGATATGGGCCATATGTAATTAGTGTGTTTTAAAAAGATGTGCAGTCCATGAAACCTTACCAATGCAGGGTTCTAAGGCCACTGCCGTCGTTCTTAGGCTAGTTAAAGCGGGGGGGGGAGGCATGATGGATGGGGAAGTGGTGGTGAGGAGTGTGCAGACGACAGAGGAACAATGCGGCCTTCGTTGATCGAAAGCTCCACATTTAGAAATCTGAGTGGCTGAACATCAGCCACTCAGCTTTGCACACCCTCCCCCCGTTTACACAGCACTTATTGAACCTACTGTCTCTATACAATCCATTTATAAACTCTGGCTACTACGTAATATGTATTTTAATTCACGTTAAATGAATGAGAGCTGAGTGTCGGAAGGAATTTCAGTCAAATTCAGCCATCCTCCTCATTATTTGTGTACCATATATTTCACCTGATGCTAAAAAGGTCTTTTTGCTATCTATAACTCTTCAATAGATCCTAATACAACTCTCTAGTGAGGCGTGATGCATCTTTCTAATACACACACTCATATTGCGAAGGTTTCCATCCCAAGGCATATCATGTACTCTACACTCCATATACATAGCCACAGAGGTTTTCAACGGCCTACTGTAGCTTCATAAACATATATATTGTATAGATAATTGAGCTTCTGGGCTTGGAATCACATGTCCATAAGCTCTGGAGCACCAGAGAGACACAATAATGCAATACCACGAAAAATGACCATAAACCAGGGTCTCACACAATTAGAGTAAGGTATAAATTATATCTGACACTTGAATTAAGCTACCGTAATGTATATGTATGTATTTCTGGAGGCAGAATTGCAGCAGAGTAAATGTGGAAATGGGGGAAGCCAGAATACACGGGAAAGTCAAGATCCCAACAGAGTTTCATCCCAGATACTTCCAACAACTACGAATTTGCACTGTGGAATGGCCACAACATCGATATTCAAAAACGAACACTTGTATGGTATTCCATACATACTATAACTGTGTATTCCAGGGCCGGATCTGATTTATTTGAAGCAGATCCATGTAGATAGAGGAATATGTGGAACAGCGAGATAACGGCCCAACCGGGCATATTGCAGATCTATGACTTTCATCTCGCCCAAATCAGCTTCAACATTAATTTGGAGACTTGTAGCATATGAATACATAGACATGGTATGTATGTAAGAGAGGAATATAATTACTTCACAGCTTGGAGCCCGCTATCGAGTGAATGACGACACATAATGGATGCGCCACAAACAATCGAGATTATTGTTTAGCGCTCGTCGTACCAAGTCTGCAAGTTTACAAGTCCTTAGCGCTGGATGATTTCCCGGCATCTGTAGAGTGGTGTAGATCATCTAAGACATCTAAGGGCATCTTGAAGATATCTTGCAGATATCTGCAAGATTAATTGAGGCATCCAATCCGGCAGCAGTGAAAACATGTGTAGGATATATCTTAGATACTGGCCTCCAAGGCCCATTGCTAGTAACATTGGAATACCCCCTTGGAGGTCATGGGAACATCTTTGAAGTGCTGCCAAGGGTGGTGAAATGTACAGAGTCTTCCTTCCTCCGCTACATTTACAGTCCTCGCGCCACATATCACATCCCAACGACCATCTTTCTTCCCATGGTCAGTGATCTCGGTAATCTCGAGCCTCGCGCCATCCCTTGTGTCCTCGATGTCCTTTCCCATTGTTGCCGCTCTCGATGCTACACGCTGAGCAGGCAAAAAGGATGCAACCTATTGATTGCATAAGACAGTTAAACTAGGGTGAGGAGGAGTAGTAGGTAGGTAATAAACAGTAAGCAATCAAAGTATTTAAAATACCGTGTAAGTATAGGTAGATTAGAATGTGATATATGCACGAGCTGCCGTATAGACAACAGGGAAATGTACACATATGATATTAGCACGCCTCGCGCCGGTGCGGCGTTGGATAGGAAGCAAGTGTTGAAAGGAATAACAGGAACAATGGAATAACGGGAACAATGTGAGATATATAAGAGACTCTCAATAATGAATGAATCAGCAACCTACTACCTTGTCTTGCATCTGCTTGCTCTCATCCTGCATAGCCAGCCAATGGACTCGGATTGACTCGTCGGCATCCAGCAAGGCACGCCATTGTGTCGTGACATCTCTGTCCCTCTTGTAGACGAACATCTCTGTCCCTCTTGTAGACGAACAACTTGCCATTATTGCGGTACGTGAACTTGCCGCCTGCATCTGATCATCCTAAATCTTCGCTGAAGAATCTCCTCGCCGCAGCTGCATCCAATCCATACAGGTCACGTTCGTTAGCCTGCCGCTTGTTCCGCAGGCGGTCCAGGATTGCTTGATACTTCAAGTGCACTGTCCACATTGGAGTAGCATTCCCAGAAGGTGATTGGTGAGGGGAAGGAGGTGTATTCCTCAACGATGAACTTTGTGCCAATTAATCAAGTGAGTAGTGTTTTCACCCAATGAATGAATATTGAACTCACCTTCCAATTTCTCCAAGTAGAACACAGGCTGCTCCAAGCATGCACCTTGATCCCGCCCTCTTTGTGTACAGCTTGTCCCAGTAGCGGACTGGTATACCTTGGCCTGCAACTACAAGCCGTGTTGAGTGGTCCACTCTTGCACGAGACGGTTGATGTCGTCTGTGTAGGTCACTGTGGGTGGATTGGGGACCACTGCTGGATCAAACTTCATTTCACCAAGCTCAATTGTTACACATTGGCCGCCACCGTTGGTTCACGGAACAGTCTGTAAATTGTGCAGGGGGACAGATTGATTGAGGTCAGCGAGAGGGTAGTAAGTGGTGGAGACGGGTGAATGGGGGTCGCCATTGGCGGGTCTGTTATTGTTGTGCTCAGCGGGACGAGGAAAACTCGTCGCACTGTGCTCAGCAAGGGTGATGTGCTCAGCGGGAGGAGGGCAGACGTATGGCGCCACAGATTTGACAGCCATTGCTGATGGTTGCGAGAAGCAAGAGGCTTCGGACAATTTCAGTATCGCATCCACCAATCTGTCAAACTTGTCTTCCACCTGATGCAGGCTACGGCTCATGACTCGGATTGTCATGTTCTGCAGATGTCCAGTGATCAGCATTGTGAGGTTCTCTACAGTTTCTGCTGTGCCATGACACTCACTGATTTTGGGTCTTCCATTCCTGCTGCAGAACCCGTGGGCGCCACAAGATCTGACAGTCCCACAAGATCTGCACCATCGGATGGACATAGTAGCCTCAGTTCGGCAGTTCGCGAGAGTGCAAGTATGGTAGATGCCTGTTTTAGTGACACATTTAGATTAAGTTCAACCTGGCAGAATTCACTGGCTTACCCAACCTTTCATCTCTTTGACATGTCTACCAGGCTGGCTACTTGGGATGCTTGCCATAGTGAGCACAGCTCTCTTGCTCGGATATTCAGCAATGGTGGTACCACTGTCACCAAATGTTTCTTGTATCCGTTTCGATGATTGTTTGTCAACATGGGAGCCAGTTGCTCCGCCAGGGATACGACTTTGTGATGGCTTGAATTGTCTGGAGATGATATGGTAAGTGATTAACTGGATCTTGAATTGAATGCACTCACTCAATACATTGCTCTTTGTCATTTGCATAACTGTGAAGCCGCTGGATCAGTATGTCTTGATTACCAGATGTACCTAGGTTGAATCCTTTTAAATAGCCCTGCAGTATCTTCTTGGTGATGTCCTTTTTTCTGATTCAGATGGCGGGTGAGCTTTAACATTAATGTGAATTGGATGTGTCACTGACAGCTCAAGGTTTTCAGTGGTAATCTCCTCGCCCGCCCACAACGTCTGCCCTATGATTGGCAAGGTCAAGACCTCAAATTTCACCATATGGTGGTGGACGCCACCTCATGTCAAGCCGCAATTTTGAAGATATCGAGCCGAAATTTTGACTTTTGGCATGAAATATACCCTATTCTGAAGCAAATCTCGTGTTTTGAAAAAAAGTAAATTTCTAACCCTAACCCTAACCAAACGGCCAACTTGGCCCAAGTTGAACGCTACTGTCGGTGGCGCAGAGGGTTCCTGGCTTAGCCTCTGCCAGGTAGCAAGATCTTTTTTTTTGCCAGCATACTTTCCAGATGTCCCTCCGGGCCTCTGACATGAAAGGCCGTGCCATGTGTGCAGAGTCGAGGATGCAGTGTGTTGCAGGACCTGCAGCAGGTGGCACAGCCGTATATTAGGTGCACGTGATGATGACGTAATGGGTTTCGGCCAAATTGCCCGCTGAAATCTCAAACTTCAGAAAATAAATAAAGTGAGCCAACCATCTTCAAGTAGACGTATCATAGGCATCTAATTTACACTTTGGAGATTTTTTATGAGAATTTGAAGTAGTTATTAAAGGATTCACAAATGGGTCGGGACTTGTCACGAAGTGGCGTCCACCACCATAGGTGCTTTAGCAGTAGTCAGCAAGGTCTGCTCTGCGAGGTTAATGGCGGGAGGAGTTGGTGGATAGGACATGGTCCAAGCTCAAGGTATCCGAGCTGTCCAAATTCAATTTGTATAAAAGGGAGCTCTTTTCTGTCATACATCTGCTGGCACCCCCCTCCTTGCTCCTCCCACCACCTCCCAAAATATAACACCTATTCATCCTCATCATGCCATATCCACCACCACATGAAACCTCACTGGTGGCTGAATATTTGGATGACTTGGTTGACAGGTACGAGCTGGAGAGCAAGTCACCAGTGCCAGGGTGTCACGACTTGCCCCTAACTGACGCCATTACCCCTATTATGTACACATTCCTCACACACCATATATATATATTCCAGACCATTCCACGATATTCCAGAATGTTCCATTCATCATGTGATCTTATTGCAACCATATCACATGAATTGGTCCCCACGTGACTTGCTAGTCATCTTGATTACCTGATGTCCGACTATTTCGGACTTGCTGAAACATCAGTACCTATTATTAGTGCCCGCTTTGTCATGATCACTCAGCGGGCTGTGCACTGCGCAGCATGATTACTGATACTATTACCAAGCCCTACTTAGTATGGGTGTATTCTCTCGCAGACTTACCAATCCGCAGTAGTGTGCAGCAAGGACTTAGTAATGCGCAGCATAGCTACACAGTATAAATAGCAGCACCTGTGTACGAAGAGCCCCTCAGCTTTTCCTCTCTGTACACAGGTGAGTACTTACAAGATAGCTACCAGATACCTAAAGGATAATGACATCTCTGTACACAGCCAACTCTATTTGGGTGTAAGATTCCCACACCAACGCCCCACTCAGTCTATTCACGGGTACACATCAACTTGAGGAACATCGGTGAATATCGAGCCTCGCCCCTCTAACGACATTCAGAGGGAAGAAAGAAGGGCCCATCCGGGTGAAGATATGAAGTCCTAACACAGGGCGATGGACAAAGACATTCTGAAAAGACTGTATGTCTTCAACACAGCATACAAAGATGAGGAGGGGCCCATTAGTCGGAAGTGCAAGGCAGAAGAGGTTAGAGTTTGGGGTGGAACCTCCCTCCGCATAATGTTCCAGCTGATCTATATCCTTGCCTTCTTGTGTTTGCTTCGTTTTGATGAAGTCCTCAATATTCAGTGGTCGTGGATCACTACTGATACTCACAATGGTCGGTATCACATCAAGCTTGCACTTCCTTATCGTAAAACACACCAGTACGGCGGTGAGTCATTCTGCCTCACAAACCCTTGAATATATCTAACGGAACAGTGCTACAGATATATCCCCCTTCTTCTTGTACAAAAATACCACTTGCCCATGGCTATGCCCCGTCAAGGCTTTCGCACAGTGGATTCAACTCCACGAGAGGAATAACAGCAGCATGAATGGTTATGTTTTCCGCTGTAAGGTGAACTTGAAGTATCATTCAGATGGGTGTTACGGAATGGTGAGTGCTCTTTGCTTATTCCTATGTTTATTTGCTGAGTCTGATACTACTGAAGTCTGCTGATTCCTTCATGGAGTGCTTCCGGAACAACCTCCTTGACATTGGCATTGATCCTCATCCCTATGGCACCCACTCATTCCGCCGAGGCGGCTGCCAGTACCTCATCATGATCCTTCGCTGGCCCATCATGGAAGTCTGCTCGTGGGCAGGCTGGTCCGACAACTTCAACAGCCCAGGCACAATCTTCAAATACCTCCTCTCATGGGTAGACGAGCCGTCCCTTGAATGGAACGACTATTTCAATCCTGATAGATGTCCTGGAGAGCCCTGCTCATACTGCAGGCAGAGCTGCCGGTGCGCATAGTTTCTTGGAACACAAACCTAAAACTACAGTCTGTTCCGTTTACTCTACTCTCTCTCTCTCTCCAAGTTTGTCCTAAAATCACAGTCCATTCCATTTACTCTACTCTCTCTCTCTCCGAGTTCATCCTAAAACCAGTCCATTTCATTTATGAGTCTACTCTCTCTCCGAGTTCATGTTCACGTAGCTCTATATTGATTTATCTGGACCCCATCATATTCTTGATTCAAATATATACACTTTGATTAAATATTACAGTGTGCGTGGTAGTAATCTAGGTCAAATCAATAAACGAGCCCCCAGCCTGAGGCTCAAGAACCACCACTGAATCATCTGAGCTCAAGCCTTCATCGCCCCCGTTGTCACGCCGGGAACTTGTTTTACACCAGACCACATGGAAAATCTCAGGCAATGAATTTATTTACGTAAAAACGTAAACCGGGCCTACAGGGAACA
The DNA here is from genome assembly GCA_001630335.1 of Athelia psychrophila. Lineage (NCBI taxonomy): Eukaryota > Fungi > Basidiomycota > Agaricomycetes > Atheliales > Atheliaceae > Athelia > Athelia psychrophila. The sequence continues at coordinate 50,898 of KV417568.1, forward strand.
AGTAGACCGACAAAGTCAGAAAGCGGATGAGAAGAGTTAGTGGGAGGAGAACAGGGAGATGGTAAGCGACTAGCCCAATGGGAACCACCCCGTAAGGCACAGTTAGGACCTACCGGAGCTACCCACCTATGAAGGAACAAACAACATACGTCACCTCTGCAAGTCAGAAGAACGTAAGAAGAGGAGAGTGGCCAGCCGTAAACGCACGTCGATCCGTTAGAGTAAAGTGTAGTTGCGCTGAAGAGGTAGAAAGTTTGCAAGAAACACCATAAGGTTCTATAGCTTAGACCACGGGTCGGCGGAACAGAACGACAAGGAGTGAGGGAGTTAGAAGGATAATGTGCTAGTAGGACCAGCGTAGGGTACTCGGCGACCACGGCAAGGGACGAGTTCCTATATAGGACGAAAGGATAAGTCCACCAACAGAAACTTCTCCACCTCCTTCACAGGCAAATGTTACAGTGACAAGTCCCTGATGGTCCCCTACTACTAAAGGATTTAAGTCGACGTCCGGCGACGTAACTAAGTCTGAGACTCCTACTACTGAGGTACCCCATATCCAGTCTGCACTCGAACAGTCCCAGTAGCTCCAGTCCAAGAAGTCATGCGATGTGACTGTCATAACTCCTGAACCACCCCCTTCTGACCGAATAAGTGCTTCCGACCCAACGTAGCAGCCTAACTAAGATCCTTACCTGTGACAATAAAAAGTAAAATTTGTACAGTACAAACAGCGACAGCAGACATAAATCACCCCTTAAATACTAGGAAAGGACCCGAAGGACGATCGCTCCGAAACTAATTTGTATTATCTGTTAAACCTAGTGACTAATTACTTTGTAATGAAAACAGTCGCACTCTGTAAAAGTTCCAGGATAGAAGTATAGTCGGCTCCCGAGCCCGTTTATAAAGGTTCATCCCGATCACACCCCGTGGTACGGCCGTAAGGCTTAAAACCGTACGAAGAACGATCAAAGGAACGCCATGGGAATGAAGCCAAGATAAAACATAGCCGCCACTATTCATAACAGCCGCCTCTATAGATCAGTAAAATCCAAAGTCTCCCTAAGATTACAACCAAGGAGGTCGTCCTATTA